>RJWK010003829.1:0-15811 GCA_004363435.1 Platanista minor | reverse complement strand
CTCACGGGCCCAGCCGCTCCGCGGCACGTGGGATCCTCCCGGACCGGGGCACAAACCCGTGTCCCCTGCATCGGCAGGCGGACTCTCAACCACTGCGCCACCAGGGAAGCCCTGGGTGTAGTTTTTAAAACAGTTCTAGCAGCAGAATGGAGGGGGGAAGGAAGGGGTTGAAAAACTGCAGAGCCCCTGCTGGGGTTCTTAGGCTCTTGCAGTGCTCTGGGTATGACAGGATAAAGGCCTGGACTCAGGCACTCGGGGGGGCATAGAGAGCAGCATCGAGAGGTTTTGTGGAGGATGCCGGCGTTTGCTGGGTGACTTTCTGTGAGTAGTGAAGAGCAGGAAGGAGTTAGAGGAGACCGGGTAGAGGGGGACATCGGAGCAGTAGCAGATTTGGTGAAGATGATTTTAGTCTGTGAGCCGCCCAGGTGGACATACTCAGAAGCTCTAAAAAGATCCTGATCTGAAATGTTGGGAGAAGTGAGAACTAAGGAGGCACCCCGAGTGGTCAGCTCAAGACTCTGAGCTTGTGCAGACCTCCGTGGTCCCCTGGGCTATCAGCTGCAGCACTTCGTCAGCCGTCTCTCCGGTCAGAGCCCTGGGGGCAGGTCAGGCTCCTGTTAGTGTTTGCGTGTTCGAGTGTGTGTCGTCTCCCCAGCTCATTTGTAGTTGACCTGGAGCAGTGATGTCCCTCACTGCCCACGGGGCCTTGCACACGTTGGGGGCTCCGGACGCCTGCACTCGCAGCCTGGCCTCAGCCGACTTGGGGGGAAGGCTGGGATTATTTGCTTCTCTCTGTTCTGTGGGCACAAGAAACGGCTTCCTCAACCCTGCCTTCCTCCATTGTCCCAAAGGGTCATAAGGGGAGCATAGAGCAGAGTCTTTATTTTTAGCATCTTTTTTATTTAACAGCATTTATTAAAGGCCTGTTCCTCCATCATTAGCTAGTATTTGGGTTGCTCTTCGTGATTTACGAGGTGCTTTCAGTCTTTTATACAACCCCCGTGAAAGCCTGGTTTTCAGATGAGGAAGCTAAGTCTCAGGTTGAATGCCCAGAATCAGGCACGAGCCATGCAGCTCAGGCTTGAGTCCAGGCTGTCTCCTTGTGGTCCAGAAGCTTGCTGTTCCACAGCAGCTGTCTGCACTTGGTGCCCGGGAGACACCAGGGTGATAGGAGTGCAAACCGGACCTTGACCTCAGTCCAGCCCGGTGCACTGGCTGAGTGAGTCCCAACTGCAGTTAATGGGAGTGGAGGTGGGGAGGACCGGGGACCCCGGAGCAGTGCAACAAGAGGACACCCACATGCAGGAAGGACCCAGAGGGAAGGAGGGACGCGGTGGCAGAGCAGGCAGGGCCAGGGTGGGGGACGGCTTGGGGTGACTTCAAGCACACTGAGTTGGTGCTGCGTCACTGTGTCGGTGCTCCGTCACCGTGTCGCGGGCTGTCTCCGCAGCCTCCGTCCGGTTTTCTGTCGATAGTGAGGAATGCGCTTCAGCTCTCAGCTCCAGGTCCGTGGTTATCTGTACAGTGCCTTGTAGGTGCTGTATGTGGTTGTTAGTCCATTCAGCTTTTTATAAGTTGTGGAGTGGTGTGCAGGGAAACTCTGAGTGGGTAAGTGTGGTGACCAGGCTTTTGAATGACCTTGAACTCACGACCGTGAGTTAAATCCTTGCACGGTTGCCTCGTAGTGCTGTTATGAAGTGTGGTGCTTTCAGCCTGTGGGGTGTGGGCATAGTCTCAGCAGAAGCTTAGCCGGGAAGCAGGTGGCCTTCTCACCCACTCAGCAGCCGTGACTGCCGACGCTCGTCCCCGCTCCTGAAGCTTCTCGCATCGCTGATGGTTACTGAGCAGCTGTGCAGCTGCTCTGAGTCTGACCAGGGAGCTCCAGCCTCCCTGGGGAGGAGGGAAGGAGGGTTGTCCCTTTGTCCTGTGAGTCAGGAGATGGAGGCCCCAAAGGAGGAGGAGGGGGCAGTGTGGCCCCGGAGGAGGGGTGGCGAGGGCCCGTCGGCACGAAGGCCCAGCTCCCGCCCTGCTGTGTGCTTACACACACACCCACGGCGCACATATTTTGTGCATGCTTGCCTCATGCCAGGCACTGTTCTAGGGGCTGGGGACGCAGAGGTGTCGTCCCTGCCCTCCTGATCAGCTCACCTCTGAGCAGGACCTGAGGGAGTCAGGACACAAGCGCCTGACGGCTGGGGCGCGGTCCGGGCAGGAGCAGGAGTGCACGTGCTGTGGCCCCTGTGTGCCCAGCACGTGGGCCGCGGGGAGGGGCAGGTCAGGCAGGCAGCAGGGAGTCTGACCACAAGGGCCTCGCAGGCTGTGTGCCACAGTCTGTCCCACGCGTCCGTCTCCAGCGCTCATACACTGGATTCAGAACATTTGGAAAGCTCACTTAGAAAAGTGTTTGTGTTACTTGAGTCTTAAAGCGAGAGCCCTGCAGGGAAACTATAATAGGTAATAGTGGGGGGGATCCGCTCCATCTGTGGGCATATCCGAGCCAAGGAAATGGTTACCTTCCCCACCTCGTACGCGTGGTGACCAAACGCAGTGGGGCGCAGGGATGATGAGAGCTTGGTGGTCGAGCTGAGAAAAAGGTGACGGCCCAGAATGGGTGAGGGTGAGGGTGAGGGGTTCCCTGCCTCACGGGAGAGCAAGGCGTCCTCCCCAGCCGTCCTGTGGCGGGCCGGCCCCAAGCCCAGGGCTTTCGTTAGTAGCAGCTGTGGAAGGTGTTAGTGAGTGTGCCAGCCCGAACTTGAGGCTGCACAAAGGTGATCTCTGAACTTTCACAGAAATCTGTGAGGGCAAATGGTGATCCTGTTTTAGAGATGAGAGAACTGGGGCTCCAAGAGGTTGAATAATTTGCTCCAAGTTACATCACAAGTAAGTAGCATCATCAGGAATCAACTGACGTCTGTCTAATCCCAGAGCCTGGGTATTTTCGTGAACCTACACTAATAAGTTTGAGGGCCTGAGGCTGTCAGAACTAAAGGTCACGGAGAGTACAGCCTTTTGTAGGAGGCCAAGCAGGGCCCAGGCTTGCCCGCCCCCGGTGATGGCAGGAGGGCCCGTGGTCGTGGAGCTGGCCCTGCCGCTGCTGTGACGCGTGGGGTGGCGCGCAGCTCTTCCAGCACCTCGCGGTGACTGCTGCGGGTGGCCGGAGTGGAGTCCTGACACCTTTTCCGTAGAGTTAAGGTGACTGGGGGGCCAGTGCAGGCAGGTTAAGGCCGGTGGGCATCAGCCCTGGCTGTGCTTCAGACTCTCCTGGGAGCTTCTCACAAAGTGCTCATACCCAGACCAAGTCAGTCAGAATCTCAGGTGCGGGCCTGGGCTTCCAGACTTTTCTTAAAGCTCCCCAGGTGATTTGAACGCGAAAAGCAGGATTGAGAAGCGTTAGACTAAATGATTTGTGTGATTCCTTCCAATTCCAGCTTACAGTCCTGTCCCCTTCCGAGAGCTGCTTACCCAGTCAAAACGCTAGCCCCCTTCCTCCTCCCTGTTCCACAGGTGGCTTAGTTTGCTGCTGAGCTGAGAAAGAACAGAGGATGTTGCCCTGCTTTGTTTTCTCCGTTGTGCCCCCTCTTGTCTGAAATTCCTTTGCTCACTTGTTCTGTGAACATACGCGTGGTGCATCATCTGTCCCCCTCCACACCGCGTACGCGCTTGAGAGCTCGGACCTTGCTGGTCTTTTTATCCTGTGTTCCCAGGGCCTGTCACTTAGAGGTGTGAGTACGTATTTGTTGAATGAATGTCTCATGGTGGGATAACAAGAATGCATGGTTATGCTGGCCTGTGTTTTTGTTTTTTGTTTTAACTCCATGAACAATTTGTTAGAAGAATTTTTAAATTGGCCTAACGTTTTCCTCGTACACACCTATCTGGCTGATGCTGAACATGTCTGCTTTTAGTGACTTCTTAAAATCTCTAAAGGGCTGTAGACCTAATTGATCTGACTTTTCAATGAAAAATGAAACAAGAATGTCTGTTTCGTAACTGTGTCTTAATGAAATTTCCCCCCCCTTTCCCTCTTTTCCCTTCTCCATTCAAAATGATTAAGAATGTTATACAAATGCCAAGGGAGAGAATGGTATAGAAGAATATCCAGATGTTAAAGAAATGCCCAGTAATGAAGAGCGTCTGTTAGATTTTAATAGGGTAAGTGGACTGTCCTCCTCCTCATTATTAACTTACAAGTGGCCACCACAACCCCCAAAGTCTGGGAGTCCTGTGACTGCCTTTCCCTGTCACCAAGCTCTGTGGATGTGGCCTTTCTCGTCCGTGGCCCTTTGGTCTGCATCGCCTCCCACTTAACTGCCAAGGCGTCCCTCTCTCCCTGCAGTCCGTCCATCACACTGCTGCCAGAGGGAGTTTCTCCATGCGAACCTGACCCTGTCACTCCTCTGAAACTCCTTGGGTGGGTGCCCTTTTCCCCATCAAAGTGTTTACCACAAGGGAGCCCTTCTGGTGCTCATTCCTGCCCCTCAGCTGATCGCGCTCTCTGCTCGCCCGCCTCCCAACCCGCCGGTGAGCCCCCTGGGGCAGGGACAGGGCCTGTGCCTGGTCCAGTCTAGGCCCAGGCCTCGTCCGCGTAGGCAGGCAGGTGAATGAGTCGAAGGGAGCTTCTTTGGCTTCTCAGTGTGATTGTCATTGTCGGTTGAAGTCTCGTGAGAAATTGCTCCCAAAGCGCCCTGTGGTCTTGGTGTCCGTGGACCTGTCAGACGGAACACATCAAGGCAGACGTTCAGGGGCGTCCCCCAACGTCTCTCCATCTCCGTGGATGTTCCACCCGCCAGCGTCAGTCCCCAGACCCAGAACTCGTTCGTCGTTCCTTTTTCTCTCACCTACACGCGCAGTCTGTGTGCCCGTCCTGACCACCCACCTCTCAGCCGGCTCCGTCGTGGACGCTTCCTCCGCATCACCGCCCCCTGCGGACCGCTGCCGTGGGCTCCGCCTTGGCCTTCCTGCTTCCACATTTCCCTCCCCACTCTTCTCCCCACACCGTGAGGCGGGACAGCCTCGCGAGGGTCACTTCGTTTAGTCTCACAGCCGCCCTGGGAGGTAGGTGCTGTTATTTTGCGGAAGAGAAGACTAAAGGCCCGTAAAGATTCAGAACGTGTATCTACACAGCCACAGCCTAAGTGCAGACCTGAGCCATGACCCTCAGCCCCGAGTCCGACTCCCACTGCCGACCGCCATGGCCATTCGCCCTCGCGCACTCCCTGCCAGGCCGTGTGTGCTTGCCCTCGCCTGCCTCTCTGATCCCGCGTCCTCTGCTCCCCCCTCAGGAGTGTGGTGGTCCTTCTGTCCTCCTTCCTCGGGGGCTCTCAACCAGGGACAGTACTGCCATCTGGAAGTGGGGGTGGGCGGGTGCTTGGGGGATTTTGCTGGTCCCTGTGACTGGGTGACTAGGGAGCCGTTGCTCGTCACTTTGGGGAGGGGGAGGAATTACTAGTCACTGTTGTGGGGACGACCATGTTGCTAATTACTGTGCAGGGAAGTGTCACCAGGTATTATGGGGAGCAGGGGTTGCAGGGAAGCATCACCAGGTATTATGACTGGGGAGGGACTACCACTTGCACTTGGTGTCCTGAGGGCCAGAGATGCTAACCATCTTGTGGGTGGGGGAGAGTCCCACACAGCCAAAAGTATCCCTAAAAGGTACCATATACCTATGGACCCCCAATTCAGAAGCACAGCCCCGAAGTCCCAAGCCAGCCCTGGCTGTTTCTGTGGCACAGCTTGCTTCTCGGCCTGCGGGCGAGGATGCCCCACCGCTCCTCTCTGGAGAGCCCCGTCAGCCACATCCCCCAGCTGGTCAGCGCAGCAGGAAGCTGGGAAGCTGTGCTGGTCGGTCTGCCTGCTGTCCTCTCCCCTGGAACGTGAGCCGTGCCGTCCTCCTGGTGGAGTCCCCGCTCAAAGACTCGTTTCCGTCCAGCCCTGACATCGGCAGCGTTTTGTCCAAGGGGTTGACCATGGAGAATTAGGGTTTGGGATCGTGTATAGGTCAGGGAGGAAAGCTTGTTTGTTTTGCTTTCAAACAGGAGAACTCTTCAGGTTTTTGTAACTCTCCACTGGAAAACATCAACGATTTGTTTCTTCATCTCTGCATATACAGAGTGTCTCACATTAGCCCTTTTGAAAAAATATCTGGCTTTTGACCTGTTGACAATTGTTCCTTTCATCTTAGGTGTCTTCTGTTTATGAGGCAAGGTGCACAGGAGAGAGAAATTCTGGAGCAAAACCAAACGGCTTCCGCAGAAAGATGTACTCCAGTGCCAGCTCCGCCTCGGAGGACTCGGGCTCGGAAGGTGCAGGCGCGTGGGTGGAGCCCAGCGAGGAGGAGCTCTTTTCTCGGACTCATCTCTAAGCCTGCAGAGTAGTACAAGTTATTTTTAAAATTGATACGTGAGCGAAAAGTACCCTTTTGTGAGGCCTGTTCATCTAAAACAACAACTTAGGTTCCTAAGGTTTCTTCTTCAATTAACTGGTTCAGATCAGTGATGATCTTTCTCTTCTTGCTTGTTTTAGAGTCGAGGACAGCTATCCTGTTGAAGATTTTGTTTTTTCAAGCTGTTAAATTCTTGGCTATTTGAAATAGACTAGATGTGTTGTCAAACCAAGAATGGGTGTGCATGTGCTCGTCTTAGAAGCATCACTGCCTTTTGCATCTTCACTGCAGTTACCTTCCTTCCAGCTGCAGTCACATCACGATCACCTTACTAGCATCGCAGTGTCAGCAACCACTTCCGCTATTCAGAGACTTTAGCTTTGGAACATTTAGGCTTTGTCCTCTAAGAACCGGGATATGAATACCTACCCTGCAGTGGATCAGTGCCTTTCTGAAGGCAAGAGGGCAGCATGGGTGACTCATCCCCGGTCTTCATTCAGTAAAATCTCATGTACATTTAAAGTAGGAACCACAAGGGTGTGCTTTTAGAGACTTACAAAATACTGTGTTTTCTCTCTTAGGATTTTCCCCCTAGAGTATCATGGACAATACCATGGTTTGTGACTTTCTTGTCATCTGAGGCAGCCAAGGCCTTGAGGTACGGGGGTAGCGTTTGAGGCCAAGCGGGGTGAGAGCGCGCCCCCGACCTGCTCTGAACGCTGCAGTTACATTTCCCCCAGGCACCGCTCAGGGTTATTTGCGGTGAGTCTGACAATACTCGATGAGGACCTTAGTTGCAGATGAGATTTTTCTGGTGACCGATATTGAATCGAAGCCCCCAGAACTTGAGACTGTAAACGTTTGGCATGCAATAAAGGCCATCCCAGCACCCCAAAGAGACCTTGGCTGCCACAGCTGGCTGCTCTTGTGGCTGTGACTTAGTATAGCTTAGATCTCATTTTGTGTTTGAGAGAATGTTCTGGGCAAGTTCTGTGTGTGGCGGGTCGGAGGGTACAGTACTGAGTTCTCCCATACCTGTGTGATTGCTTCATGGGACCCGCTTTCCCGTGTCACTCGGGAACCCAGGGGTCAGTCCCTCTCATCCAGTCCCGTCCGTTCGTGACGGTCGCTTCCTTGAGCTTTCACGCTGCCATGCAACAGGTTGAAGTTAGAAGGAGCAACATTTGCAAAACCTAAACGTTTAAAATTGTTTTCCTTTTTTAACCCACTCATTGTTTTTTCAAAAACAAAAAACAATGTGTGACATCAATTTAGCATGTCTAACATCAGGAAGTCTAATACGGGTGAGACAACTTCACCACTATTTTGGCAGGCAGTAAACACATAATTTACTAGCTGGGAGCTGAACTGGCTGAGAAATAACATCATTTGCTTCGAGCATTGGGTTTTGTCGCCTTTTTCTTAATTGATGACACAGACAACTCCATCCAGGGCTGTGGAGTCATCCCCGGCGCTGTCTGTCCTCACTGTGGGAAACCTGATGGGCCGTTGGGTTTGGTCTCACCACATGTCAGGGTTTGTTTTTCTACAGCACATCTTTGACACTTTAAAGTGGGTTTGTGTGTGTGTGTGTGCGTGTGTGCGCGTGTAAGGTTTTATGTTGCTGTTATTTATTTACAGACTTTATAAGGTTATATGTATTTTTCTTTCTTCCAGAGCTTCCTAAAAATTGATTAGCATCTACACTGAAATGTAATTTAACAGCAAAGGCAAAAAAGAATTGGAAGTTGTAAATTCCTAAAATCACTACAGTGACGATCATCCTAGAAATCGTTGCTTATGTAGCCGAGACCAAATAAATATATTTCAGACACAACCTTTAGCTCAGTTGATTTTGGACAGCTGCTTTTTATCACGAAAGGGCTCCAGGTGGTCAAGGTGTGTGCAGACTTCCTTACACGCTAGTGGGAAGACATTGCACCTTCCACGGGGGAATGGGAATGGATTATAAGTGGGCAAGGGGATTAACAGATTATGTATTTATTTGTTTTCATAGCTAAGTGGCTGAAGCCCAGAGGCTTTCAGCGACAGAGCTGAAAGTATGGTTTTCAGTTTTGTAAATGGATGATCACAAAGAAAAAGCATTTTTTAAAAAGTTGGCAAAACGCTGAAACGCACTGTGGTATGAAGCGCATTGCATATCCATAGCACTGAAGTATCAGTTTTCCATTCCTGGGCTATTTTTTTCCCCGTGGTTGTATTGTTCTGATTTCACGTACACCAGAGTAACTGGTTTTTTGTTTTCTTGTGGAGTTAACACCAAATAAAAAGTTTAAAAAACAGTTGGTTGTCTTTATCATAGCAAAGATTCTTTTATAAAGAACCCCAGCCTCCTCTTAATTATGTGTGCCCAGGTCACATCATTCCAGAAGAAGGTTATTTAGCTCTTCCTATAGGCGTTGCAGAAAGTGCTGGCGTCTGCTTTGCTGGAGAAGAAAATGGGTGGGGCCTGCCGAGAAAAGAGTCCACACACGCCCCATCCCCACCCCTAGGAACTACTGCCTGAACCTTGCAAAGAACACACCATTTTTGTCTTGTGGTGGTAGACAAAGCTTAATCTTTCTCTTCTGAAGGAAAAAAAAAAAAAATTCCATGTATGTATATTAACATGATCACTGTACATTGTAAGAAAGAAATCAATGTATTATTAAAGAAGTATAAAGGAAAATTCATCTGTACCTCCATCACCCTGAGAGGGTAGCTTCTAACATTTGTGCAAAACACCATTCTAGACAGCTGAATGTATATATGGATATATATATAGAGAGAGAAATTTACATTAAAGGGTTGTTACTATACCTGCTCTTCTGTAACTTCAGAAATAGGTTTTTTTCTCAGACATCTTTTCATGTCAGTAATGATCTGTGTCATTTTTATAGCTGTATGATTCTGTTATCTGAATTTAACAGGTTCCTTGTGGATCAGCTTTTTTTTTTTTTTTTGGCTGCGCTGGGTCTTCGTTTCTGCGCAGGGGCTTTTCTCTAGTTGTGGCGAGCGGGGGCTACTCTTTGTTGCGGTGTGCGGGCTTTTTGTTGCGGAGGCTTCTCGTTGTGGAGCGCGGGCTGTAGGCATGCAGGCTTCAGTAGTTGAGGCACGTGGCCCCTAGAACGCGTGGGCTTCAGTAGTTGCGGCATGTGGGCTCAGTAGTTGTAGCTTGTGGGCTCTAGGGCACAGGCTCAGTAGTTGTGGCGCACGGGCTTAGTTGCTTCGCGGCACGTGGGATCTTCCCCTACCGGGGATCGAACCCGTGTCCCCTGCATTGGCAGGCGGATTTTTAACCACTGCTCCACCAGGGAAGTCCGTGGATCAGCATTTAGAATGTTCCTTTCGTGTTTGTTCAGTATTCTAAATAGCATTTCTGTGGACGTCCTTAAACATGGGTCTCCTTGGACGATGGCTGTGGAAGGGCAGTTCCGGCCCGTGGGATGCCTGCTGCCGGTGCCGTGGTGTTGCCCACGTCACCCTGACACAAGGTCCTTTAGACCTGTGCATGAGCTTAGACATCTTTTTTTTTTTTTTTTTTTGACTTTTAAAAATAGTTTATTTCAAAATAATTACGGATTCACAGGAAATTTCAAAGATAGTACAGAGAGGGCTCATGAACCCTTCACTGTTTTCCCCATGTCTACATCTTCCATAACTATTGTACAATGTCCAACTCAGGAGATATGTGTTGATAAAATATGTATGTGTAAATTCTGTGCCATTTTATCACATGTAGAAATTCATGTACAGCCGCCCACCCTTACCGTGGTTTTACTTTCCAGGGTTTCAGTTACCCACGGTCAACCTCAGAAAGCTTAGACCTCCTTGTTTTCAACCGTCCTTAAGCTGAGCACTCGCCTTTTGTCAGCACGGAGGAGAGGTGGGTTTCTACAGGAGGATTCGAATTGTGTTCTACCCATCTTTTTTCTCTGGTTTCTGGAATGTGTAGGCACGTTTTTAAATGCCTCCTCCATCTTAAGAGTAAAAAAATATTCTCCCGCGTTAGGTAGAGCAAATCCCTGGAGCATGCATCTTGCAGACAAGGACCAAAGCTGAAGGAGTCAGCTTCACTTTTCCCAGCGAGCTGAGCGGCCGCGTCAACACCGTTATCTGTGAAATCCTTCCCCAACCCGACTGGAGGTGACATCTGTAAAGGGAACCCCAGGGCTGAGCACTTAAAGCAGTGCCTCGTGCCCAGCAAGCCCCCGAGCGTTCGCTCGTGGCTGAGCAGCGGGTGGGCGTCATCCCGGGATGCACCTGCATCCTCCCTGGCTGAACTGGCCGAACTACGGCTTCCTTGGTCTGGCCGCGGCACCCAGCTGGGCGGTGTGGTGGCAGCCGGCCGCCCTGCCGGAGGCGCTGAGGCGGGACCGGAGGCTGGCGGGGCGGCTCCGTGTGCGGGCGCGACAGGAGACGTCACAGGAGTGTGCCCTCCGCTGCCGCGTCCAGGACCGCTCCCGTCCGTCAGCTTGCACGGGTGTACGCCTCATGGCCACGCCGACCATTGGCCCCACCTGCCGTCGTGGCGCGTTGAAGAGCTGCGAGCGTAACTGCTTCACAAGTGCCCTCACCCGCAGAAGCAGGGTGGGGTGTGTGGAGCGGGACTGAAACGGGGCTGCCCTGTGCACAGCGGCTGGAGGCGGGGCCCTGGCCTGTTACTCTCCCCAGGAACCGCGGCGTCACAGCCGAGTGAACAGCGAAGGGAGGGGCGTGAAGGCCCCTGCTTAGATGTCCCTGAGGTGCCGGCCTTGCCCCTTCCGTCACTGCAGACGCCGTCCCGGTGGCCCTGGGCCCGTGGGTGAAGCGACCGCGACCAGGCCTGGGAGGCTGGCGGCTGCACAGCGGTCGAGGAGCAGGAGGGCCCCGCCCCCGTTTCTCTCGGGAGCAGCTGGGGGATGGCCTCCCAGGCTAGGCTGTTGAGACCAGCACCCGAGCCTCTGCTAAGGAGCCCGCCGCTGGCCTTCCGTCGCTGGTGGGTAGTTGGCAGCATTTTTCAGGGACAGTTCCCTCAGTGAACTGACAGCAAGCAGCTCCTGACACGCGGGCGGGGTGCGTCACCAGTACCAGCCGAGCACGTGCCGGGTGTTCTCGCAGACAGTGTTCGGTGTTCATTCTCAACGCCATGGGGTAGGTACAACTGGCCCACTTTACGGGTGAGAAAGCATGCACGGGGGGAAGGTAACCACCTGCCTAGCTCTCACGCCTCGTGAACCGTGGAGCCCATCCCAAAGCCTCCATCTGGCCAAAATGCCACTATGAAAGGTGTGCTGGGGGGGGGGGGGGGGGAGGGGAGGTGTTGAGCAGCTGCCTCTGCCCCGCCATCTCTTTCTAGTCCTCGTGAGTTACGTAGTCGTAAGGGCGTCATCTCCAGGAGTCCAGACTGAGTCAGGATGCCGGGGTGTGAGTCCTGGCTCTGCCGCCCGCTGGCCGTGCGCTCCTGGGCGAGTGTCCACGCCCCGGTGTCCTCGGCTGTCAGTGGAGATCACGACAGGACCTCTCATCAGGGTTGGCTGTAAAGATGAAACAGTGCAGCCGCACGGGCTAGAGTGAGCGTCAAGACTCCTCCCGGAAGCCGCCGTGCCCAGCCCTTTGACTCAGGAAGATCACAGCTTCTGCAGGCTGCCCCTCGCTTCCTCCCCACCCCTCCCTCCAGCCAGTGGCAGCAAAGCCCTGGGCTCAGGGTCAGGCCCTGCAGAGGCCTGTGTCCCTGGGCACGCACCACGGTCACGTGGCCATCAGGTGGCCTGCTCAGTCCTACCCTGTCACCCTCACGAGATCACGCTGTCCCTCCTGGCGGGGGCCGGGGCCGCAGCAGAACCAAGTGTGCCCATCGGAGTGGAGCCAGGGTGGCAGGAGGGCCCTGACCCGGCGGCAAAGCGGCAGCTGGGACCCGGCCAACACTTGTCTCCCTGGGGGACAGGCACGTGGCCGGCTGCAGCTCACACTGGGCTGGCCACTTCATGTCACAGTCCAGGGGACCCAGAGCTGGGGAGGCCTGCGTGGGAGGGACAGAGGAGGCCCCACCCTCTGGCCCGCCATCCCAACAGGCCCTGGCTCCCCTGAACCCCAGCCTCGGTCGGGGAGGGGGCAGAGGAGGGCACGCTGACCGCTGGGTCTCTCGCAGAAAGAGGCCGGCCTGCCTGAGCAGGGTCGCGTCCTCCCCGCTTCTTGTTGCGAAGTGACCTCGGCCAGCCTGAGCTGCTCACTCTCTCCGCCGGCTGGTGACGGGCAGGTAAAGCTGCCGCCCCTCCCCATCCCCTCGCACGCATGCGCGGCAGCGCGCTGGTCTGGGACGCGCCCGGGTCCGGGACTGGTGGAGGAGACCAGGACCGCGCCAGGAGCTCCTGCTCTGACCCGCCGCCGCGGCCAGAGCAGACCTGCCACGTGCCCGCGCCCTCCGGCCCCTCGCTCGGGAAGTCCAGGGGCCCGGCCAGGAGCACCGCCAGCCGGGGTGAGCTGGCCTGGGCTGTCACTCCCGGGTCGGGCCGCCTACCGCCGTGTGGCCTCCACGCTCCCGTGCCCCTGCCCCTGCACCGTCAGACCCTCGGCAGAGGGAGGAGCCCCCGGAGGAGCCCGGGCTGAGTGCAGCGCCACGGGCTCGGGGTCCCCGCGAGGGCACACGGAGGCCTGGGGGCCGCAGGCCGCGAGCCCCAGGGCGACAGCGCAGGGTGTTGGCTGGCCCAGCCGGGAGGCCAGCTTCGGGGCGCTTCCTCCCTTTACCGAAGAGGGACCCTGGACTCTGTGCCGAAAACCCCAGGCTCACTGAGGGCCTAGAGCACGTCCTGGCCCCTCTGGGCCTGACTCTCAGCTCCTCTCCTCCCAGCCCCGGGGGCACCTCCTGTGGCCCTGCTCAGGGCCCAATTCCTGCCGCTCACAGATGTCAGGTGTGACCACGGTGTCCTCCCACACACCGGAAGCTGCGAGCCAGCGATAGGCAGCAGCCCCCTCAGCGGCTCCCCCTCGGGGCTCGCGTGCGCCCCCGCGTCACTGCATCCTGCAGCGATCGCTCGCAGGCCCCAGGACTACTCAAGAGAGGTTGGGGACCCTTCGGGAGGCACACTCGCAGAGGCCGGCCCTGGCTCTTAGCAGCAGTGCTGCACTGCACTGGTCACCACCCCTCACAGTCACCTGGGCCTGTCTCCGTGCCCCAGCCTTGGGAGCCTAGAATTGCCCGGCACTCAGTCCCGCTGGCAGCCCCACCTCCCCCCAGTAAGGCCCTACCGGGGGTGCTAGGTGAGCCTGGCCTCTCTGCCAGCAGGTGTTGGTAGGATCTCAGGTGGTCTCCTTCTGGGCCCCTCACTTCCCCAGGCCCACTCCTCCACCGGGCCTCCCCTTCCTGAGCTTGGGAGGAAGTGGGGAGACCTAAGCCTCTGGGTCACGTCCTCATGCTGAACTCGGGTACCCTGCTTAGAAACGCTTCTCCCAGGCTTGGTGGCATCGCGCTGGGAGGGTGTTTTGTTACCTGGACGAGGTAGGCGAGCAGTGGAGCCTTGGAGTCTACGCCTTGACCTTACTGAGCCATCACGTGGAAGTAGGGACAGCAGTTTGGGGCCTTTTGGGGGCCAGCGTGTCTTCATGTTGGCATTAAGCTACTAATTGGGAAGAAAAGGTCTCTGGGCCTTGGTTGCAAAAATAGGGTTGGGAAACATTCATTCATTCAACAAACACAGGTTAAGAGCCTACTAATGTGCCAGGCCCTCAACCTGATGCCGGTATGAATCTTTTTCTTAACATCTTCATTGGAGTATAATTGCTTTACAATGGTGTGTTAGTTTCTGCTTTATAACAATGGTATGCATTTTATTTTTCTAAGTCAGTAAGCCTCCCTCAGCCCTAGCTGTCAGGTGATAAAGATACCACAATTTCCTCTTTCGTCTCTCCTCGATAAACTTCGGAGGGTCTCTGCAGCCTGCCTGAGCTCCGGCCATCTGAAGTTTTCAGCAGTTTGAAGGAAAGCGGTGAAGCCCCCCAAGCCCAGGCAGCCCCCTTCCTTAGAAGGCTGGATCTTCCTTATCTTGCGCCCAAATTTCCCTGCCTGGAGGCCCCCTAGCCCCGCCCCACTCAGGGGCCTCGGAAGTCAACAGGCTTAGGGGTGCAGGGTGAAGCATGCAGGGCCCAGCTCTGCCCTGAACAACAGCTGGGTGGCCTTGGCAAGGCCACGTGATGTCCCTGGGCAGGGCAGGGGGAGGAAGGCGGTGCAGTCGTCAATTTCACACACTCCAAGGGCATGCACGCGGCCCTTCCTGTGGAATGAGTTAAGCGTTTCATCTGGAAGAAACATACTGGGGTCCGTTTCCACCCCGTCACTCTGCAGATTGGCCGTGAACAGCGTGGTTTCCTTCCTGGCAGTGACCACTCTCCAATGCCCTGCAGATGACAGAAAGCACAGGAGACCAAGGCCCGGCACAGGGAGCTCCGACGGCGTGTGGAGTGGAGCTCTCTGCCACACTTTCTGGGGCCCACCGTTTCCCAGCCCCGGGGAGGTGGCTGCCTGGGGCCACCTGGACGAAGCCCGGGCCGAGGCCGTCCTGCACGGCTCCTCATGAACTCCGGCCCCCTTTGGCAAGCCGGTCAGCCTCTCCAAGCCTCAATTTTCTCGTGTGAAAGCTGGAAAGGTGAAACCCACTCCCCAGTGTTAAAAGCAATAACGTGCCTGAACACATGAGTGCTGGACAGGGGTTAACCCCATCCTTAGTGCCCACCGAGAGCAGCTGGTCAAGCCGTAGCAGAAGTCTCCTGTTAGTGTATCAGAATCTGAGTTCGGTGTCCCAGTTGGGTTTGGCTGGGGTGGGGACAGTGATGTGGGAAAAGATGGGAAGAGAGACATGGGAGGGGCTTGAGAGGGTTTGGGTCTCATCCTGGAGGCGGCAGGAGGCCTGAAGGGGTGTGAGCCGGGCCACCGTTTGTGTCATGGGTGAGCGGTGGTCTCTGAAGTTGGAGAGGGATGCTAGAAACAGCTGATGCACAGCAGAGAACCCTTTAGAACTTTTGCGGCTTTTAAAAGAAGATCACAGGGCCTTTCCTCCCTTCCTTGCAGCTGCATGAGCTCAGCATCCTCCAGTGAATGGAGCTCTGGGCAGCGGCCCTGCCCAGGCCTGGCCTGCTGCTCCTATTGAGCTGTGGGGTCTTGCGCCCCTTCCCTTCTCTGATCTCAGCCTCCTTGTCTGGAGAAAATTATCAGAAGATTATCGATAAGTGGGGAGATTGGGATTGACTTAGACACACTACTATGTATAAAATCGATAACTAATAAGAACCTACTGTATAGGGCTTCCCTGGTGGCACAGTGGTTAAGAATCCGCCTGCCAGTGCAGGGGACACGGGTTTGAGCCCTGGTCCGGGAAGATCCCACATGCCGCGGAGCAGCTAAGCCCGTGCGCCACAACTACTGAGCCTGCGCTCTAGAGCCCGCGAGCCACA
>RJWK010003828.1:0-54830 GCA_004363435.1 Platanista minor | reverse complement strand
AACTCCCCTTAGTTGCAGCACACATGTGGGATTTAGTTCCCTGACCAGTGATCAAACCCAGGTCCCCTGCATTGGGAGCGTGGAGTCTCAACCGCTGGACCACCAGGGAAGTCCCCCGCTTTAACATTTCTTGTAAAGCTGATTTGGTGGTGCTGAACTCTTTTAGCTTTTGCTTGTCTATAAAACTTTTGATCTCTCCATCAAATCTGAATGAAAGCTTTGCCAGGTAGAGTATTCTTGGTTGTAGGATTTTTCCTTTTATCACTTTAAATATATTGTGCTACTCCTTTCTGGCCTGCAGAGTTTCTGCTGAAAAGTCAGCTCATAGACTTATGGAAGTTCCCTTGTATGTAACTTGTTACTTGTCCCTTGCTGCTTTTAATATTCTCTCTTTATCTTTAATTTTTGCCATTTTAATTACAATGTATCTTGGTGTAGTCCTCTTTGGGTTGGTCTTCTTTGAGACTCTCTGTGCTTTCTGTACCTAGGTGTCTATTTCCTTTCCCAGGTTAGGGAAGTTTTCAGCTATTATGTCTTCAAATATGTTCTCAGGCCCTTTTTCTCTCTCTTTTCTCCTTCTGGGATCCCTATAATAAGAATATTAGTATGCTTGATATTGTCCCAGAGGTCTTCTAATGTGTCCTCATTTCTTTTTACTTTTTCTTTTTTCTTGTTCAGCTTCAGTGATTTCCACTGTTCTGTCTTCCACCTCACTGATCATTCCTCTGTATTATCTAACCTACTGTTGATTCCTTCTAGTGTATTTTTTATTTCAGTTATTGTATTATTCAGCTCCATTTGATTTTCTATCTTTTAACTCTGTTAGACTTCTTGCTGTGTTCATCCATTCTTCTCCTGAGTTCTTTGAGCATTTTTACAGTCATTACCTTGAACTGTTTATCAGGTAAGTTGCCTATGGACTTTGAGCAGTGAATTCAATACAATCCCAATTTTTCATGATCGTATCTAAATTTGGCAGTGACCTTTGAAAGTTGACTGCCATTCCTCTCTTCTACATGAACACCTTCATTTAGTTCTTCTTCTGCAGTTTTTATCTTGTTCTTTCACTTAAAATATATTCCTCTGTCACCCCATTTTGCCTAATTTGCTGTTTTTATTTCTATATATTTGGTAGGTTGGTTACACTTCCCGACCTTGGAGAAGCCACCTTTTGTAGGAGATACCCTATATGTCCCAGCAGCACACTTCCCCCTGGGCACCAACACTATACGCTCTAGGGGTGCCCCGCATTTAGGCTGTGTGGGTCCTTCTGTTGTCACAGGCTGACTACTGTGGGCAGTCTGGTAGCTGTGGCTGGCCCTCAGTCCAGCTGGTTGCCAAGCCCTGCCCTACGTGGAGGCTGCTGGCTGCTGGTGGGTGGGACTGGATCCTGGGGCAGCTGGCTGAGGAGCTGTGGTGGTCCTGGGACTGGTGCCTACACACTAGGGGATGAGGCCAGGTCCTGGGGCTAGTGCCAGCCCATTGGTGAGTGGAGCTAGGTCCAGGGTCTCTGGCTTCAGGGCCCTGGGGGCTGGGGGTTAGTGCCAGTGCAGGTATGCAGGGCCAGGTCCCAGGCCCTCTGGCGGACAGGGCCAGGTCCTAGGGTGGCTGTGTGCTCAGAGGGTCTTAGGTTAGCAGGCCTGTGGGAGGTGGGGATGTTTCTCAGCCTGACTAGCCGCGTGGCCCGAGGTGTCCCAGTACTGGTGCTCACAGGCTTGTGCGTGAGGCT
The DNA here is from genome assembly GCA_004363435.1 of Platanista minor. Taxonomy (NCBI): domain Eukaryota; kingdom Metazoa; phylum Chordata; class Mammalia; order Artiodactyla; family Platanistidae; genus Platanista; species Platanista minor. The sequence continues at coordinate 53,101 of RJWK010003828.1, read as the reverse complement.
GGGCCCATTGCTAATAAGCTAGAGGGAGGATTCCAAAATGATGCTTGCCAGCACCAGTGTCCTCGTGGTATAACGAGCTCCCCAAAAAAGGCTGCCGCTAGTGTCTGTGTCCTCAGGGCCAGCCCCAGCTGCATTACTGCCTCTCCAGGAGGCTCTCCAGTGTCAGCAGGGGGATCTGACCCTGGCTCCTTTCAAATTGCTGCTTCTTTACCAGGGTCCCTGAGTGTGTGAGATTTTGTGTGCACCCTTTAAGAGTGGAGTCTATTTCCCACAGCCCTGGCTGTCCTCAATATAAGTCCCGCTGGCCTTCAAAGCCAAATGTTCTGGGGGCTTGTCTTCCTGGTGTAGGACCCCCAGGCTAGGGAGCCCAATGTGGGGCTCAGACCACGGGTTCTTTGGGGAGAAACTCTGCAATTTTAATTATCCTCCCATTTGTTATTACCCACCCAGTGATGGGTCTTGGCTGTACCATGTCTCCATCCTCTCATACCAGTCTCACTGTGGTTCCTTCTTTATATTTTTAGTTATAGAAGATCTTTTCTGCTGGTCTTTAGGTTTTTCTCATCAACAGTTTCTCTGGAAATAGTTGTAATTTAGGTGTGCCCACGGGAGGAAGTGAGCTCAGGGTCTCCCTACTCCACCAGCTTGGCCACTCCCTCGCAAGGTACCACTTAACGAGATGTATAGGATGTTTCCACTTACATACAAATGGGGGGGTGTCATATATACATGAAATGCTTACCTGTGGAAAGCAGGACAGGGCTTGGAAAAGGTTTTTCACCATAGACCTTTTTCCACTTATTTTGAACCATTAAAAAAAATTACCTATTCAAAAATTAAGTAAAATAATTAAAAGTACATTTACAATAATAATAAATAGCCTACTCTATCCCTTTCTTACAGTCAGTTTTAAAAAATCCATTTCAGTATTGAAATACTGCTCCAAATACTTAACTCTTTTCATATATATATATTTTTTAACTGAGATAATTACACAGTGGTCTATTTATTTTAACCCTTGAAAGTCTGGAGCCAATTTTCAATCTTCTTGAAACCAACAAAAATATAAAGAAAATCCTATAAAATCTCCAAAAGAGAAAAATCAAACCTTAAACGGGTGTGGATTCCTGCATTAACCTCTCTGCCTTCCATTTTTTTCTTATTTAAACTTCACCTTAAACATCAGCCATTAGTCTTGATTATTTATGTGCCGTTTAAGGCCTTAACTTTTAAGCCAACGATCCAGAAGATTCTGTGCGCAGGGAACACATTGTGCTGTCTGTGTCACCGGTGTGTCAGAAACACCCAGCTGTCCTTACTAGCTGAGCATATTCCTTGGGAACTGCAGGGCCTCTGTTCCTCTGAAACATTTTTCTCCTGACCTCAAAAGGCATCTAAACACCTTTTCTAGACAAATTCTATTTCTTTCGGAACCTATTTGTCTAGGAGGGCTGTTGGTCAAATTTCTAGAACCAATATCTTTGATAAAAGCTATTCTTCTGCTTGTCCCTGGAGTGTGTAGTGCCTTTCTTACAGACATCCCCTTGTGAGTTTCACATACATTAGTCACAACTTTCTTGATGAATTCGTCTAAGCTAACACACCAGAATCATAAAGGAGTATCACTTTAGGACAGGTGGCTAGGCAGCTCTGCGTCATCTCCCTTTGGGAGAACCCACTTGTCTCCAGAAAGGGCTGCCCTCAGTTGACACCAACAGAACTTGCCAAGGAGCTCACATGCTGATTTTCTGATAGGCCTAGGGAGGTTAGATACCATCATCTCTCCTAAGCTTTTGGCCAGGCCAGAAGCCGGGTGAGTCCTAATGATGTACCGTGACAGAACTGTTTTGGCTGGAGTATCCTATTTGGCAATGGAGAGGTGTAGTATCAAATTCTGGTGACATCTTTTTGCTCTGTAGTATTCAAGGAAGATCCTGGGCTGCAGGAGGTGTTTTCCTGTTGCAAACTGACAGAAAAAAAATCTTCAGTTCAAGGTCAGTTTATGCTGCACGGAGCCGGTTTACCCACAAATCCTTAAACTATTGATTGCCAATCTGTTTCCGGAGCATAGATGTTAGGAGACCGTGAGTCCTAAACCCTTACCAATGAAGGTTAACATGGTGGGTACTTTAGTAAATTTTTAAAGCTGTTTAAATCCAAATCAAAAATTATCTCAGTCATCCAACAGAATGAAACCTGAAATGTCTGGGGAAACAAACATTCATCTGGTCATAAAGAACTTGAAAGTAGGTCAGAAGCAAAAGTGAAAGCAACCAGATGCGTAGCTTTAAGAACCATGTAATACAAAAGAGAAGTGAGTTAGTATTGTATAGCTCAAGGACCTTATTGATCTGTGCAGAATAATAAAAAGTCACTTGTTCTCACCTTACTGGAAAAAATGCTTAACATACATATTTGGGACAAAAACTTAAATATTCCTTAAAAAGTTTTAGTACCAGGACTGAGGAAATTTCTGCTTCTACATAAACACCTTTTCAATTTACAAATGACCACAGCAGCACTAGGTATTCATGGTTCCAAGCATTAGATGTTACTATAATTGCTTTATGTGCAAAAGAGCAATGCCTCAATCAATGCATCTTCTGAAAATGTGTTGCTTTATTAAGAAGTTTGTTTTCAAAAACCTTCAGTGATCATTTCAAGCAAAACCAAGTGTACTTATATATAACAAAAATACCTCTGGACACAGAGTCTTATTTACTGGCTCATAAAAGGCATATTCACACACTAAAGGTAAACGGTTTCTTAACCTCTCAGTTTCATCATTTTTGTGTACAAAATGGAGCTACTAATCTCCCACACAGGCTGTCGGAAAAATGAAATGAGATCCCATATGTAATACTTATCCTTTACTGTGCCTGATACTAATTAGCTCTCAGAATAAGTGTCTCTCTTCCCTCAACCAGAATTTATTTTCTCTCTAACTGTATGTAAAATATTTGTCCTCCATAAAAAGAATTTCAGACAGGTGGAGATATTTCAGGATTTTAGGACATTCCAAGAAATCATTAAGCCTTTGGTCAAATGACCTCTCCCTGGAACCAGGAGTAAGTGGCAGGGTCTATTCTGGGAGCTGCTAAGGGAGTGAAGTAACTTATGTCCTTTGACACCAGCTTTTTCATGACCTTGGAGCCTTCTTTGCTCTTTTACACTCTCACCCAACCCCTTCTCTGCCTGCCCATGGGATAGAAGCCTCTCTCGGACTCCTGCTTGCATTCATCCATCTTCATGTACTTCTGCCTTTTTCCCTCTTCCTAGAGAGGCTGAGATCCTCTTCAGAAAGCCAGTGCCCCATTCATTCCTTCATTTCCTCTAAGTCGAAAGGAGAAGCAGATGGCGGGAACTTATTGACATGCTGATTGCCTACATTGGCAATGAATATCTCTGAGGTCCTAAATTCTGACGAATGTTTTGCTTCCCACTTAAATTTCAGTGAAGCAACGCGGCTTAAGAAGACCCAGACTTACCACTCTCCACTAAAGTGACCCTGAACAATCTGCTAACTTCTCCGTGTCTCAGTTATGTCACTTGTAATATGCAAACAGTAATTCTGCCTGAACTAAAGAAAGTAATTTTTCTGATGGAAAAGAAAAAGACAAAGCAAAACAGAAAAATTAAACTTTTTGTCTTCAAGCATTGTGTTCACTATACATCCCTCACCCTCACCCTACAGGGCCGGGATTGAATAGGAGATGCAGTGAGCCTGAGGGGGTGGGGTGTAGTTCAGTGATGTGAAGACAGCTCAGGGTTGGGTGAGGGTACTTGTTACAGCCTTTAGGATTTTTTTTTAAACTGAAAGTATAATTTTTTAAAAAAAGAAGAAGAAAACTGTTGCTAGATCCCCATGGGGCTTGTGAAAATATCATGTATCTAGCTGGATTACCTGATGGGATGTTTTGAGGATCAAATGATACAATCCTCAGGAGAGTACTTTCTATAATGTATATTGTGACCTTGAGGTTTGGTAATGTTCTCTCTCTCCGTGTTTTCTGCTCTTCAGGCAAAACCCCCACAGCTGATAGATCACTAAGACTTTGGATTGTAATGAACCTTGGGGTCGTCTTTTCTAATCTTTCTCAGATGAGGCCCTGCATGTACTCATGCTGGACAAGTAGAAGGAGATGGCTCTGGCATGCTTAGAAAAACTAAATCTCCAGTAATACACATGGGGACTTATGTCCCCTTTTTTCTCAGTGTACTATGAATGGACATAAGATCATCTTAAGACATAATTGATTTGTATAGAAACAGTAACTTCTATTTTTCATGATCATATCTAAATTTGGCAGTGACCTTTGAAAGTTAACTGCCATTCCTTTAAAGTTAATGGTTTCTTTATAAAGTTAAAATACCAAACTCTACAATCCAGTAATCCCACTCCTTGTACTTGAATATTCCTGGTAGCTTTATTCATAAAACTGGAGTAGAAGCAACTCCAATGTCCACTTGCTGAGTGGATGAATACATTGCGGTATATGCATGCAAAAGAATTCCGCTCAGCAACAGAAAGGAATGAACCACTAATACTCAACAACATGAATAAATCCAAAAGCATTATGCTAAGTAAAAGAAACCAGACACAAAAGCCTACATATACTGTATGGTTGCATTTCTCTAGAAAAAACAAATCTATATGGATGGAAATCAGAGCTGCGTTTGCCAGGTTAAGGGGATGGGATTGACCACAAAGACGCAAAAGGAAAGTTTTGGAGGTAATTGTGGTGATGGTTATATGATTGTATATACTTGTCAAAGCTCATTGAATTGTATCATTTTAAAGAGTGAAATCCCTGTATATAAATTATACCATCATAAAGCATTTTGAAGAAAAGTGAACTGCCAAAGAGATTCTCTTAATTTTCAATCTTATAACTAGCTAATTTACAGGACAATCCACCAACTAAAAGATCACAAGTACAGTAACTAAAACTTGAAAGGTGAAAAATATTTGAAATGTTCCAAATTTGAAATTCGAAATGTCAAAAAAATTGAAATAATTTGAGAACCTGGACAACTTTATCCTTCCCTGTTAACCACTATCATGTCTTTATTATATTACTGGTAGAATAAATGATAAAAGTAAGACTGAAAAATCAAGCAATTACTTTGTCTTTTTAAGATTTTAAACTAATTACAGAAGGTTATTCCCATGTGTGGATCAGTTAACCCTGTCTCTCTAATTTATGGAATTTTCATTTTACTGACAAATCACTACAAAAACCTCTGGAGTCACCCAGATTGAGCTGAAATTTCATCTTCCCTGCTCTGCTCCCACTAGAATCCTCTGATCATTTAATTATTTACTAATTAATTCCACATTCCTTCCCCACTTCCAAAGGATCTCAGCAGCTTCATAAACAAGTCAGGCAGGGTAATAATGGAGAAAAAAAGTTAAAGCACAAATAAATGCAGGGTGAAGAGCCAAAAAACTATGGGAGGTAGTTACAAATTTTGCTCTAGGCCTCTAAGTGGCCTAAAAACAGAGGGAAATGTATTGATATGACTCAAAATGTCTATAATATAAAGAAAAAACTAAGTATTAAGGAGTGCAGCACTCTTTCTGATACCAAGACCAATGTGAACATTTTCCCATGGGTCCTCTGAAAGAGGAAATAGTGAGACACCAACAAACATCTTCAAGAGCCACAACAGTGAGTTTTCTGTGCCATCCTGAAAGCCACAGAAAAAGTCAAGAAGATAGTGCCACTCTAGGGGGGAACATGGTAATTGCGGGGGGAAAGGTGGCAGGGGAGAGTTACTTTTCACTATACACATATCCTTTGGAAGCTTTTGAGGAGTGCACAACCTACACACATTGCCAAATGGTGGTTAGTAATACAGACTGGAGAGGCAGGCCACCTGGTTCCAATCCCAGCTCTACAAATAACTAGTTGTATAATGTTGGGCAAGCTCTGTGCCTCACCTCTAATGTGGGGTTTGGAGGCTACCTCATAAGATTGTTGGGAAGGTTAAATGATTTAATATGTATAAGAAGCTTATGCAGGGCTGTAGCACAGGAAGACTGTTCAAGAGGAAGCGGGTAGCCTTTTGAGTAGAAAGCCTGGAAACTCCAAAAGCATGTCAGGTATTGTAGTGAGGAGAAAGGGATGTGTCACTCTGGGGAGAACATGTTTTAGTTCTTGCTGCCCTTTGCACTTACAGGCTTTGTCAACCACTAGTTAGTTCATTTTAAAACAATGTAGTGGGAGGGGATGGGAGGCACAAACTATTAAGATGGGCTCAGAGATGTATTGCACAACACAGGGAATAGAGCCAATATTTTGTAACAACTGTAAATGGAAAGTAACCTTTAAACATTGTATAAAAATTAAAAAAAAAACAAAATTAAACTTAAAAAATAAAAATGAAACATTAAAAAAAAAATGATGACTAAGGAAAAAAAAAAAAAGAAGCTTCGTGTCAGGTGCTTGTTGGCTATTACTACTAATAATGCCAAAGTGAAGTTCTGTAAAGGTTGTCTTGTGATGGGGCAGAACATTGTTTTTCTATGTATAAAGTTCAGCAATAATCAGATTTTAGTCAAGAATATAAATTTAGAGTATCTAGCAGATGTGAAAATCAACTGCCCTGCCTGTGGGATTTATGCAACTAAAGGGCCTGACTTGTTTGAGTTTTGTTATGTGTTTTAAAAGACAATATAATACTAAGCATTGTTGAAAGACATTAAAGATTTAAGTAAGTGAAAAGACATCCCACGTTCATGGATCAGAAGGCTTAAGTCGTTAAGTTGACGATACTCCCCAAACTGAGCTACAAATTCAACACAAGCTTATCAAAATTCCAGCTTCCTTTACTGTAGAAATTAATAAATTGATCCTAAAATTCATATGGAAATGCAAAGGACCCAGAAGAGCCAAAACAATCTTGAAAAAAGAATAAAAATGGAGAACTCACTCTTCCCAATTCTAAACTTACTACAAAGCTGCAGAAATCAAGAAAGTATGGAACTAGCGTTAGGATAGACATATATGTCTATGTAATAGAATTGAGTCCAGAAATAGAATTGTCACATTTATGGTCAACTGATTTTCAACAAAGGTGCCAAGACAGTTCAAAGGGGAAACAATAGTCTTTTCCACAAATGGGGCTGGGACAACTCAATATTCACATGCAAAAGAAAGAAGATGGCGACTTCCCTGGTGGTCCAGTGGTTAAGAATCTGCCTTCCAATGCAGGGGATGCAGGTTCAATCCCTGGCTGGGGAACTAAGATCCCACATGCCACAGGGCAACTAAGCCTGCACTGCAACTACAGAGCCCACGCACTATGGAGCCTATGTGCCACAACTACAGAGCCCATGCACCACAGCTAAAGAGAAGCCCATGTGCAACAACGAGAGAGAAGCCCATGCACCACAATGAAGAGCCCACATGCCACAACTAAGACCCAATGCAGCCAAAAATAAATAAATAAATAAAAGAAGCTGGACCTCTACTTCACACCATGAACAAAAATTAACTCAAAATGGATTACAGGCCTAAATTTGAGAACTAAAGCTATAAAACTCTTAGAAGAAAACTTAGGGGTAAATCTTCATGATTTTGGGTTAGGCAATGGTTTCTTAGATATGACACCAAAAGCACAAGCAAAAAAGAAAAATAAATAAATTTGACTATATAGAAATGTAAAACTTTTGTGCTGCAAAATACACTATCAAGAAAACTCAACCCACAGAATGGGAGGATAGATTTGCAAATCATATACAATGCATATAAGATATATCTGAATGTGCATGAAATATATATCTGATAAGAGATATATATGTACTCAGAATATATAAAGAACTCTTTTTTTTTCCAGATTTTTTAATTGAAGTATAGTTAATTTATAATGTTGTGTTAGTTTCCAGTGTACAGCAAAGTGATTCAGTTTTATATATACATGTACTCTTTTTCAGAGTCTTTTCCACTATACATTATCATAAGATATTGAGTATATTTCCCTGCACTATACAGTAGGTCCTTGTTGTTTACCTGTTTTATATATAGTAGTGTGTATAAGTTAATCCCAAACTCCTAATTTATAAAGAACTCTTACAACTCAAAAATAAATCAACTCAGTTAAAAAATGGGTAAAGGGTTTGAATAGACATTTTTCCAAAGAAGATACTCAAATGGCCAATAAGCACATGAAAAATTCTCAACATCACTAGTCATTAAGGAGATGCAAGTCAAAACCACAGTGAGATACCACTCCAAACCCATTAGAAGAGCCATAATAAAAAAGATGATAACAAGTATTGGTTAAGAAGTGAAGAAATTAGAACCCTCATACTAGTGGGAATGCAAATTGATATCTACACTTTTGGAAACAGTCTGGCAGTTCTTGAGATGTTAAACATACGGTTACCATATGATCTAGCAATTCTACTCTTGTTATATATCCAGGAGAAAGAAAAATATATATTCACAGAAAAAACTGGAAACAAATATTCATAGCAGCCTTATTCATAATAGCTAAAAAGTGGAAACCACCAAATGTTCACCAACATGTTTACCCATGAAATGGATAACTAAAATGTGATATATCCATATAATGAAATATTATTTGGCAATGAAATTCCTTAATGAAAAGGAATGAAATACGGATACATGCCACAACACTGAAGAATCATAAAAACATTTCGATAAGTGAAAGAAGCCAGTTAAAAAAGACCACATGTAGGCAAATCTCTATAGACAAATCTGTAGCGACAGAAAGATTAGTAGTTGGCTGAGGGTTGAGGGAAAGTGAGAGAACGAGGAGTGATTGCTTTTTGCGGTACGCGGGCCTCTCACTGTTGTGGCCCCTCCCGTTGCAGAGCACAGGCTCCGGACGCGCAGGCTCAGCGGCCATGGCTCACGGGCCCAGCCGCTCCGCGACATGTGGGATCTTCCCGGACCGGGGCACGAACCCGCGTCCCCTGCATCGGCAGGCGGACTCTCACCCACTGCGCCACCAGGGAAGCCCAGGTATAGGTTTCTTTTTGGGTGATGAAAATATTCTAAACTTAGATTGTAGTGATATTTAACACAAATCTGTGAATATACTAAAACCCATTTAATTGTATACCTTAAACGGCTGAATTTCATGGTGTGTGAATTATATCTCAGTAAAGTTTTTTTCAAAGCAATGTAACTAGCCACCAGGCCCTTGCAACTTGTGGAGTTTGGGATTCCAGCTCTCAAGTAAAGAATGGGCTGCTTTGGGCCTCCAAGGATAATGCTTCTTGAAACTAAGCATCCAATTAGAAATGATCAGGGTTCTGGTCACTGGCAACAATTCCAGGTATGGATTTTTTGTTTGTTATCAATTAAGGGCAAAGTTTTAAGTAGTTAGTTAACTAGTTAGTTCCTGTGTCTGGCCAGATGTGGTATATCTATTTCATGGGCTGTCTGTGGGAACTGTTTGTGTCTTAGGGCAGCAGGCTGCCCTCCTCTGGAATATATTTCCGGGTCAGTTGCTCCCACCATCAATTAATGTGTGTGCTCGAGGGAATGCAAACCGATCTCAGCATTATGTTAAACAAAACATAATTAGGAAGGTAAGTATCCTGCCAAAATATTACATAATGCATTCCAAAGCCAACTAAAAATTAATTTGGACCAACCATGCTGAATCTATGCATTTAGCATAGGTTTAAATGGCTAATAGTTCTGTGTACTCATGTAGAGTACAGATTTTCTTTTTTAACTTAAATCTTTCTTTTAAGAATCAGAAATTCTACAAGTTTAAACTTCACAGGAGAAAATAAACAAATGAAAATCTCAAACATTTGTCTCAGTGCAACATGTATTGAGGTAGTATTGCAGGTAGTATCTATCTACTACCTGCAAAGCCTTATAATCCAGAATGTTCGAATACCTTGCTATTCAGAGTTGGTCCACAGCCTGGGCATCACCTAGAGATTCACTCCAAACCACTAAGTCAGAATCTGCATTTTTGAGAGGCCTTGATCTCATACCTTATGAAGCTCAATGTGCAACAGCCTCAGGAAAACCGGTCTGTGCGTCACCAATACTAATATCAATTAAGACAACATGCAAGAGTAGATTGTAGCAACCTTGAAATGTCCCTGTCTGACTCAATGTGGTAAAAGTTGTAAACTTTCCATTTCTGTAAATATACACGAAACACAGGAAAAGAGGCTATGGTGACCGCTTTTACTGAAACACACTGTGGGGTGGAGCAGAGAGGAGCTTGTTCCCAAGGGAAGCTTGCCAGTTCTAGATGTCCCCAGCTCTTCCTCCAGGGTTTGCCCTTTTGGCCCTACAACCACACCCTGCAGAAGCCAGCCTGGATACTTAGATTTCAAGCAGCAGGTGGTTAAGGGCCACTGTTGGCTGGAGGGTTCCTGGGTGAAAGATGGAAACCTCACTCTTTCAGGTCCACTTATCAGTATGGAAAAAGCAATTCAGACCTGGAAGCAACACTCTGTTTTCCCTCTCCCCAGACAGGTGTGATTCGACTATAGCCTTCATATTCCTTAAAGAGCTCCAACTTTTCTAAGCCTACAGGCCTTGAATAGGTGGAAACCCATCCACTGCAACTTTGCCCCACATTTCCACTTCCTGCAAAGGAAGTTTATAATGCCAAGTAACCAGGCAGTCTTCCCAAGTGAATCAGTGGTCTCCATTGCCATAATCAGGAAGAGGGAAAGGATTCAAGAGGGTCTCCCAGAGGGTGACATTTAAAATGCTGATTCTTGGGTTCTACCATTAAGAATCTGATTCAGGGGTCTGGGCTTAGGACCAAAAATTTTCTTTTTTAACAAGTGCCCCAAGTGATTCTAATGTAGGAGGTCCAGGCTTACACTTGAAGAAACAGTGATATAAATGGTTTGAGAATAGCAATACCACCTTTACAAATAAATCACTTATTCTAAAGCATCTATTTCATGATTTCAACTGATGCTGTCAACTTCCTGTTTGGCTTCCATTCAGCATTTACTGAGCACCTACTGTTTGCAGAGAATTGTACTAGCTACTACTTTCCTGGTGTGTTTGGGCTGGATAGAAGAGATGGGGAGAGAAGGGCGTGATCACATCAGAGAGCTATTTCTCATCTTCCTAGAAAAATGCCAAATTCACCTTTTCATGATTTGTGAAACACATTACCCTAAACAACTGTATTACCCAACCACAGTTACCATAATTTACTAACATTTTAGGGCACCAGTGTACCAGAGGTATCATGGCGTTGCAGGAAAAAGGTCAATTCTGTAAGGAAACTGCCATGGTTCAAATCCTATCTTCTCCACTTACATGATATGACCATTGACAAGTAACTTAACTTTTCTGTGCCTCAGTTTCCCCAGCTGTAAAATGAGGATTATAGAACCTACTTTATTGAGTTAATGTGAGAATTAAATGAAAACACTTAAATATCTAATTGATGCAGAGGACTTCGAGAATCGAACATACTGAAGATTTATTCTTTTTTTTGGTTAAGGCCACAAAACCGTTGTGAGAACACTAAGAAATGCTTCCAGAGGCTGATTTGGAATTCTAGGTGAAGAAGGTGGAATTAAACTTCATGTTTAATTCAAGCAGTTCAGATGAATTATTCTAACTAGAGTGATCTGGGGTTTTTTGGAAGGTTCCCTAACCCTTGGCTTCTTGGGAGTTTGTCCCAGTGATGCCACACTCTGCACCAAAGTCCCCCTCCAAACCCCCGGTTCGGGGGTGCACAGAGGCCCGCGGTCCAGGCAGGTGCCCCCGCGCGATTAGGAGCAGGACCAGAGGGTTTGCGGAGATAGACCCGGAGCCCAGCCCCAGGGGTGCAAGGGCTGAGCGAGGACCCAGGTCCCGCAGTCCCGGGGCCGCCTCCCGGGGAGGATGCCGGCGGGCGCGGGGAGCGTGCGCGGCCACGTGACGGCCGCTATAAGAGCGCTCCGGCCGGACGCTCCGCTCCCGCCGCGCGTCCTCGCCGGCCGCGCTTGCTCCTCGCGCTCGGCTTCTCCGAGCCACCAACCTGCGGCTGAGGCTGCGGCGGCCGCCCGCGCCCTCGGCAGCACCATGACAGGTATGCGCCGCGCCGCCCGCCGCCACCGCCGCCGCCCCGGGACGCCGGACTGCTCGCCCCCCGCGGCCCCTCGCAGCCCCTCGCAGCCCCGCCGCCTCCCTTCTCCCCCCACGCCCGCCCCTCCGCCCCGGGGGAGCTCCCAGCAGGACGAGGACCGCCGCAAACTTGCAGGCTGGCCGCAGCCGGGCGTGTCGCTTCCTGCGTCAGCCGCTGCCCCGCCGCCCCGGGGGCCCGAGCGGCCGTCTGGACCCCGGGGACGCGGCCGAGGGAGTCCGCCAGACAGCGCCTGGGCCCTCCGCCGAAGCCCCCGTTCCTGCTTCCGTCTCCTTGCCCTTCCTCCTTAGCGCACCGTGAAGGCCGGGCGGGCGGAGCAGCTGCGGCCGGCTGCGTGGGGGTGGGGAGCCGGCTCCCCGGGGGCGCGAGTTCCGAGCCCCGGAGCGCTGCGGGGTCGCGAGGCGCCGCCCCCCGCTGCCCGCGGGCAGGAACTCCTAGAAGGGGCAGCCGCGAGGCTGGGACGCCGGTGGACCCGGCCCGGCTCCTCGGCCGCCCGCTCTGGCGCTGGCCGCCACGCCGAGCCTATTTTTAGGCCTTTGGGGCTGGGTTGCGGGAAGCCGGAGCCCGGCGAGCGCCCCTGGGGAGCGGGCCCGGCGTGGTGGGAGGGCGCCGGCACACTTGTTGCAAGGTGTCCGGGCCGCACGGCGAATCTGATCCCCCGAAGACCGGAGGCCCCGAGGTCCTGGTCCTTGCTTTGCTGTTGAGGCGAGCAGTGGGGTTATTACAGCCATTGAACTGTGGAAAGGTTGCAGATGTAACCCGGGGTTTGGCCGTCTCTGGGAAGGTTGAACCTCCTACCCAGTTGTCCTTGGTCTTTCCTGTTCCTTTGCTAGGTCTGGCGTTCTAGCCTCTGTTCCTAAGCATTTGTCCTGCTTCCCGCTTCATCTGGGAAATCATACATATCCTAGCTTCCTGAAAGCCTTGAACCCTACTTACTAAACTTTTCTCCGTGCTCCCCTGGAATCAGGGGACCGTTTTTGTGTTAAAACATCATTCATTATGCCCCAGATTAAGTGCCCTTGGGACAGGCTGACTGAAATGTTGCCATCTTATGATGGGTTGAAGGAACAAGTACAAGTTGATGGGTATGTCAAGGGACAGGGGCCCCTGTTCTGAGCTTTCCTAGCATGACTGGCTGGGAAGTCAGTGACCCCGGGGGAGGGCACCCCAGACTTTCTACAACTTAAAGGAGAGTTCAGCACTATGTGTGAAGATGGCCCTCAGATCTGCAGCTGGGGAGTGTGCTGGCCCACTTGACAACCTACAGCTTCCTCTCACTTCTCAATGGAATGTCCACTGCCCCCAGCCTCCACTTTGGAAAATGGGCAAAGAGAGAATGGGGAAACCTAAGACGGAAACAGAGTGACTTCATGACAGAATGGCTCAACTCCCTGCTCGGGCAGCAGTGCCTCAAGTGAGCTCTGGCAGAGCTTGATCCTAAGTATCCTGTATGTTTGGATGCCCACCAACCTGCTAATGTTAAAATCCATTCGGAGAGGGAGTGTGCTCCAGCATCATCCCGGGGAAGGGCTGGAGAAATCCTAAAGGCTGGGCTGGTGGCCTTGCGAGGGTGGGGCTTGTTCAGGAGGAAGGAGAATTCATGCATTTGCCCCTGGTCCTGGCAACTAAATGATTATTGGAGATTGATTTTTGAATGTGTGTGTGTGAGAGAGAGAGAGTGTGTTGAGGTGCCCCAGGGTACAGGGTAGGGGTACTGCTTGCTTCTCCAAGGAAAAGGAGGCAGGTTTTCTAGCGCTTGGTCCCTAAATCCATTTAACAGGGATGGGCCACAATTTAGATAGAAGCATCAAGGAGAGAAGGCTTCTTGGGGGAGGTGATGTTTCAGAGAGACTCAGAGTGACTCTTGAGTGGTGGTTGGATAGCCATGGAGTGTTGGCTCCAGGTTGAGGAAACAGTAGAAAAAGCCTGAGGCGTGGAACATGTAAGCACCAGAATGAAGAATATGGCCTCTGCTTTCAGATGCTCTCAGTTGAGGTTGTTGGCTGGATTTGTGCTTGGCTGAAAATACTGGCTATGGTACCTTGTAGGAGAAACAGAAAATGCACTTCTTGATCTCTTCTTCCCTGCCTGTGAACTGCCTGAGGTTCAGAACCTCTGGGTGTTAAGCCGCTGTTTAGTCTGAGAATTTAGCATGTCTGGCCTCTAAATTGGATTGAATTTTTACAGCTTGGTCAGCCTCTTGAAGGTTGCCAAAGATTGGCTGCTAAAGAATGGTCTTGAGCCATTCTTAGAGTGGACCCTGGGTTCTCCCTCTCACCCTAACCCCCCACAAGAGGCTGCTCTTTTATTAATACAGCAAGTTGATCTCAGAGGAGCTGATTTTGCCAAATTATTGATTGCAAAGGGTCCTGGGGTAGTGTTTTCTAGGTAGGATAGTGTAATGAATGTGTGTTCGTTTTCCTTGTATTAAGATCAGGCCTTTGTGACACTGACCACAAACGATGCCTACGCCAAAGGAGCCCTGGTCCTGGGCTCGTCTCTGAAACAGCACAGGACCACCAGGAGGCTGGCCTTGCTCGTCACCCCACAGGTCTCGGACTCCATGAGGTGAGGACCTCGCTGCCCCGCTGTTGGTGGGGCTCGGACATCCCTCTCCCCTGTTTCTGGCATCGGTGGGCATTGAGGCCATACCCTTTCCTGGGGTTGCGTGCTGGTGGAGAAAGATAAGAGTTGATGAGTGAAGGGTTCCTGGGTCTAAAACCTCTTCCTGGCTCTTGGGAAATGTTCCAACCAAGCTCCCTCTGGAAGGTGGTGTTCTGGCCCTTGCCCTTAACTGATTCCAACCAGGAGTAGGGCTCTCCCTTAGGCAAGTCCTCCTGGGGTAATCCGAGTGAGTGACTCAGTCCAGCCATTCCCTTCATGTCATCACACTTCATTTGCATGCCTTTCCCCAGATGCAGCAGGGACTACTTTGTTCCTGTTTCTAACGGGTGGGGGGGAATCCCGTGACTTTGAAAGAAAGTAGCAGTTTTCTCCACCCCAATTGACATTAGTAACCTAAAGATCTTTTTTTTTTTTTTTTTTTGCGGTACGCGGGCCTCCCACTGCTGTGGCCTCTCCCGTTGCGGAGCACAGGCCCCGGACGCGCAGGCTCAGCGGCCATGGCTCACGGGCCCAGCCGCTCCGCGGCATGTGGGATCTTCCCGGACCGGGGCACGAACCCGCATCCCCTGCATCAGCAGGCGGACTCTCAACCACTGCGCCACCAGGGAAGCCCTAAAAATCTTTATTTACAATTTAGTAGACTAGAATATTTTCCAGAGGGCTCTCAGAATTAGGGGTCCTGCTAGGAGAGCACCCTGAGGGGCACAAGCTGTTCTTTGATTGGGTTAGTTCATGTTAATTGGTTGGAATTAAATTTTGAAGTATTTGAATGAACTACCTTGATCCTAATACTAACTTACTTAAGAATATCTGGGCACACTAGCAGCTCTGTATTGTGTTTATTTTTGCATTCTCCTATCCCTTTTAGAAGTTGAAAATGCTCTTTTTGTGACTTTTTTCAAAAAATGTAAGCCCATGCCAAGGACCTCTGAAAAGGAAGAATTATACATACATACATATATCTTTCACCCTAAGAACCTTATTCCTAAAGGGTAATTTAGGAAAATGCCCCCCAAAACTGTCTCTTATGTGTATGTCCTAATCTATAGTCTATTTAGTGAGAATCATGTAAGAAGGTGGATATAGTCTTAGAAAGCAAGCCCTCTTTACTGTGGTAAATGGTGCCACCATTTCTTTTAGAGATCAGGTTTACTGTGTGAACTAGAACATATGTTTGTACAGCTTTGGAGACATAATACATTACCAATTTTGTTCTGCATGCTTGATGTTTTTATAAACTTTCAGTGATGGTCTGTCTTTATCATGTGTTTTTCCTTGTGCTGAGTTTAGTGTCTTACCCCTAAGTACACTCCACTTAACCTCACCTCAGGCTTGCTTTCTAAAATATATCTTTAGTTAATTTGGGGCAGGGAGAAATGGTGTACCTCACAAACTAAAGTGAATCTCTCATGCCAGGAGTGCAAAGCACATAATAAATGCTGGTTGTATGTGATGCTAAGAAAATGGAAGCCGAATAATTGAGTCATTTAACTTCTTTTAGGACACAGCTTCAGGCAGTTCTCTGTCAACTGCTTTGGCAAAAATTATTAGTTATAGGCTTCAGTGCAGATATTATATGCGCTTAACTCCGCATCATTTGTAAAAGTATTCAGTGGTCAGCAAGAACCCGTTGTAATAAAATATTTTTGTTAAAGGCAAAGGCTGTTGAAAAGATGTATTACCAAACATCAGTCACATTTTTACAAGCTATTTCACAATTTGCCTGGTATTCAATGGTACAATAAAACATAGAAAACTTCTGTGATAATGTTTTAAGAAAAGAGGTTCATCCTCACAGTAAGCAGTTCTTATTGTTTTAGTGAAGTTAACTGCACATGCAAATTAACACAGTTTGTCCTGAAGTAAATTAGGACATATTTAAGAGATTGCAATATACCAAAGTAACAGAGTCTCTCGTAATTGATAAGCTAAAAAAACACCGTCTTATGTTAAATGTGTCACTTGTTCTAAAGAGATGCTGAGAGCTGTTTTCTGGATTTTATTTTTGACAGGAAAACTTTAGAGACTATCTTTGATGAAGTCATCATGGTAGATGTCTTGGACAGTGGTGATTCTGCTCACCTAACCTTAATGAAGAGGCCTGAGTTGGGCATCACGTTAACTAAACTCCACTGCTGGTCACTTACACAGTATTCAAAATGTGTATTCATGGATGCAGATACT
The DNA here is from genome assembly GCA_004363435.1 of Platanista minor. Lineage (NCBI taxonomy): Eukaryota > Metazoa > Chordata > Mammalia > Artiodactyla > Platanistidae > Platanista > Platanista minor. The sequence continues at coordinate 36,193 of RJWK010003828.1, read as the reverse complement.
CTGGTGAGTATGGCTTTGATGGCTGGAAAGATGGATATAGTAACTGAGACCAGTTAGGCATTTGAAGAATGCTGTCAAGACTTGACAGTAAAGTTCAGATAAAACCACTGTTGTCAAAAGTGTCAGGTGTTGGAGGAGAGTAGGACCAGGCTGCCTCACAGCTGTCATCTCAATCGTTAAGACCAGCAACAGACTGCATCTTTTGTGTTGGAGAACTTAAGGAGAACTTAAGGAGGGTGTGCCGCAGCAGAACAGTTCTGAAATGCTTTCCCTTCTTCCTGCCCCGTTGCCCTTGAATCAGGTCCTAGCAAATATCGATGATCTTTTTGAGAGAGAAGAATTGTCGGCGGCACCAGACCCAGGGTGGCCTGACTGCTTCAATTCTGGAGTCTTTGTTTATCAGCCTTCAGTTGAAACATACAATCAGCTGTTGCACCTTGCTTCCGAGCAAGGTAGTTTTGATGGTATGTATCTGCTTTCTTTAAATCTGACAAGCTGTGAGTATCTTCTAGGGGCTGCTCTTCTCTGGGAGTTGCTATGGTTCCTTGTGTCTGGAAGATAGCGATACATGAGATGTGGCAAGCTTTCGAAGTTGTGTTGTTCTGGGAAATAGTGTTGTGTGTGTGGACATGCATCTTTTTCCTATAGGTACATGGTACATAGGCTGTTTTACAGACATGCCTTTCATTGGCCTTCCTGTGTCTAAATTATGATAAATGAACCATAATTATTCAAGAATTCAAAAGACTATTATACAATACAAAAAGTTTAACAACTATCTTTCAACCTGAGTAAACTTAAGTACAAGAGCTAACAGGAGGACCCAGTAGTGTCTCCATGGAAATTTGAGGAATAAACCTAGGCTCTCATTCTTTCGGGAGGCATTGAAAAAGAAGATAGAAAGACTGTGTGAATAATCTTTGTCTCCGAATTGTCACTCTCTGTAAGGCAGTGCATCAGGTAGAGTGGTCTGCAAGGCTAAGGAGTAGAGCATTGGCAAAGTCACCATCCCTTTTCCATAATTGCCTAAGTGTATCTGTAGCTATATGTTTATATAGAAAGGTTCTGACTATTTGTGATTTAGGGCCTCACATCTTTGGAGAATTTTGGGTAAATTGATTAGTAGGTATGCTTCTATTTTATGCCAGTCTCTAAAATAATAAATAGTAAGCCACTTTTTCTTCTTTGAATTTTTGCATTTTATTTCATTTATTTTTTATACAGCAGGTCCTTATTAGTCATCAGTTTTATACACATCAGTGTACACATGTCAATCCCAATCTCCCAATTCATCCCACCACCACCACCCCACCACTTTCCCCCCCTTGGTGTCCATTGTTTGTTCTCTACATCTGTGTCTCTGTTTCTGCCCTGCAAACCAGTTCATCTGTACCATTTTTCTAGGTTCCACATATATGCGTTAATATACAATATTTGTTTTTCTCTTTCTGACCTACTTCACTCTGTATGACAGTCTAGATCCATCCACGTCTCTACAAATGACCCAATTTCATTCCTTTTTATGGCTGAGTAATATTCCATTGTATATATGTACCACATCTTCTTCATCCATTCGTCTGTCCATGGGCATTTAGGTTGCTTCCATGACCTGGCTATTGTAAATAGTGCTGCAGTGAACATTGGGGTGCATGTGTCTTTTTGAATTAAGATTTGCTCTGGGTATATGCCCAGTAGTGGGATTGAGGGGTCAAATGATAATTCTGTTTTTAGTTTTTTAAGGAACCTCCATACTGTTCTCCATAATGGCTGTATCAATTTACATTCCCACCAACAGTGCAAGAAGGTTCCCTTTTTCCCACACCCTCTCCAGCATTTGTTGTTTGTAGATTTTCTGATGATGCCCATTCTAATTGGTGTGAGGTGATACCTCATTGTAGTTTTGATTTGCATTTCTCTAATAATTAGTGATGTTGAGCAGCTTTTTCTGTGCTTCTTGGCCATCTGTATTTCTTTGGAGAAATGTATATTTAGTTCTTCAGGCCATTTTTGGATTGGGTTGTTTGTTTTTTTTAATACTGAGCTGCATGAGCTGTTTATATATTTTGGAGATTAATCCTTTGTCTGTTGATTCATTTGCAAATATTTTCTCCCATTCTGAGGGTCGTCTTTTTGTCTTGACTGTAGTTTCCTTTGCTTTGCAAAAGCTTTCAAGTTTCATTAGGTCCCATTTGTTTTTTTTTTTGTTTCTATTTCCATTACTCTAGGAGGTGGATCAAAAAAGATCTTGCTGTGATTTGTGTCAAAGAATGGTCTTCCTATGTTTTTCTCTAAGAGTTTTATAGTGTCTGGTCTTACATTTAGGTCTTGAATCCATTTTGAGTTTATTTGTGTGTATGGTGTTAGGGAGGGTTCTAATTTCATTCTTTTCCATGTAGCTGTCCAGTTTTCCCAGCACCACTTATTGAAGAGACTGTCTTTTCTCCATTCTGTATCCTTGCCTCCTTTGTCATAGATTAATTGACCATAGGTGCGTTGGTTTATCTCTGGGCTTTCTATCCTGTTCCATTGATCTATATTTCTATTTTTGTGCCAGTACCATATTGTCTTGATTACTGTGGCTTTGTAGTATACTCTGAAGTCAGGGAGTCTGATTCCTCCATCTCTGTTTTGTTCCCTCAAGACTGCTTTGGCTATTCGGGGTCTTTCGTTTCTCCATACAAATTTTAAGATTTTTTGTTCTAGTTCTGTAAAAAAAAAAAAAATGCCACTGGCAATTTGATAGGGATTGCATTGAATCTGTAGATTGCTCTGAGTAGTACAGTCATTTTCACAATATTGATTCTTCCAATCCAAGAACATGGTATATCCCTCCATCTGTTGGTATCATCTTTGATTTCTTTCATCAGTGTCTTATAGTTTTCTGCATACAGGTCTTTTGTCTCCCTAGGTAGGTTTATTATTCCTAGGTATTTTATTCTTTTTGTTGCAGTGGTGAATGGGATTGTTTCCTTAATTTCTCCTGATCTTTCATTGTTAGTGTATAGGAATGCAAGAGATTTCTGTGCATTAATTTTGTATCCTGCAACTTTACCAGATTCATTGATTAGCTCTAGTAGTTTCCTGGTAGCATCTTTAGGATTCTCTATGTATAGTATCATGTCATCTGCAAACAGTGACAGTTTTACTTCTTCTTTTCCGATTTGTATTCCTTTTATTTCTTTTTCTTCTCTGATTGCCGTGGCTAGGACTTCCAAAACTATGTTGAATAATAGTGGCGAGAGTGGACATCCTTGTCTTGTTCCTGATCTTAGAGGAAATGCCTTCAGTTTTTCACCATTGAGAATGATGTTTGCTGTGGGTTTGTCATATATGGCCTTTATTATGTTGAGGTAGGTTCCCTCTGTACCCACTTTCTGTAGAGTTTTTATCATAAATGGGTGTTGAATTTTGTCAGAAGCTTTTTCTGCATCTATTGAGGTGATCATATGGTTTTTATTCTTCAATTTGTTAATGTGGTGTATCACTTTGATTGATTTGCATATGTTGAAGAATCCTTGCATCTCTGGGATAAATCTCACTTGTTCATGGTGTATGATCCTTTTAATGTGTTGTTGGATTCTGTTTGCTAGTATTTTGTTGAGGATTTTTGCATCTATATTCATCAGTGATATTGGTCTGTAATTTTCCTTTTTTGTAGTATCTCTGTCTGGTTTTGGTATCAGGGTGATGGTGGCCTCATAGAAGGAGTTTGGGAGTGTTCCTTTCTCTGCAGTTTTTTTTTGTGTGTGTGTGGTATGTGGGCCTCTCACTGTTGTGGCCTCTCCCGTTGCGGAGCACAGGCTCCAGATGCGCAGGCTCAGCGACCATGGCTCACGGGCCCAGCTGCTCCGCGGCACGTGGGATCTTCCCGGACCGGGGCACGAACCCGTGTCTGCTGCATCGGCAGGCGGACTGTCAACCACTGCGCCACCAGGGAAGCCCTCTCTGCAATTTTTTGGAAGAGTTTGAGAAGGATGGGTTTTAGCTGTTCTCTAAATGTTTGATAGAATTCACCTGTGAAGCCATCTGGTCCTGGACTTTTTTTGTTGGGAGATTTTTTTTTTTTTTTTTTGCGGTACGTGGGCCTCTCACTGTTGTGGCCTCTCCCACTGCAGAGCACTGGCTCCGGATGCGCAGGCTCAGCGGCCATGGCTCATGGGCCCAACCGCTCCGCAGCATGTGGGTTCTTCCCGGACTGGGGCTCTAACCCATGTCCCCTGCATTGGCAGGTGGATTCTCAACCACTGTGCCACCAGGGAAGCCCCCGTTGGAAGATTTTTAATCACGCTTTCAGTTTCATTACTTGTGATTGGTCTGTTCATATTTTGTATTTCTTCCTGGTTCAGTCTTGGAAGCTTATACCTTATTTAGCAATACATTGCTAAATAACCAAGAAATCACTGAAGAAATCAAAGAGGAAATCAAAAAAATACCTAGAGACAAATTGCAACGAAAACATGATGATCCAAAACCTATGGGATGCAGCAAAAGCAGTTTTAAGAGGGAAGTTTATAGCAGTACAAGCCTGCATCAAGATAAAAGTAAAATCTGAAATAAACAATCTAACCTTACACCTCAAGAAACTAGAGAAAGAAGAACAAACAAAACCCAGAGTTAGTAGAAGGAAAAAAATCATAAAGATCAGAGCAGAAATAAATGAAATAGAAACAAAGAAAACAGTAGCACAGATCAATAAAACTAAAAGCTGGTTCTTTGAGAAGATAAACAAAATTGATAAACCATTAGCCAGACTCATCAAGAAAAAGAGGGAGAGGACTCAAATCAATAAAATTAGAAATGAAAAAGGAGAAATTACATTGGACACTGCAGAAATACAAAGCGTCATAAGAGACTACTACAAGCAACTCTGTGCCAATAAAATGGACAACCTGGAAGAAATGGGCAAATTCTTATTTCTAAGAATAACCTTCCAGGACTGAACCAGGAAGAAATAGAAAATGTGAACAAGACCAATCACAAGCAATGAAATTGAAACTGTGAATAAGCTACTTTTTTTAACAGCAACAATAAATCACACACAACAAGACAATACTGGTGGTTAGTATGCAAAATAAGCTTTTTTAAAAATTAATGTTGATGAATCTTTTGAATCAAGAAGAGACCCAGTTGTATCTAGGAAGAAAGATTTGCACTAAGGGGATGCCCTCTCAGCAGTGACTATTAGATACTTGACATTGTGACAGAAGCCCAGGTGAGGAACATGGAGGTGGGCCAGAACCCTGAGCCAGGCACCAGGTACCAGGGGCTTCTTTCCCTTCCCTCTCCAAGAGCAGATATGAGATTTGAAGTGAGTAGATCTTTCAAAACTAGCAGGAACAACCATCCTCAGTTGACCCAAGTTTCAGCCCTGGGTACAGATATGAGGATTCATTTCCATTAACTAGTTGTAAAGTTAAAAATCAGAATTTCACATTTAAACTTCTTGAATTAAAAGAGTACATCTCATAGTTTGTCAGATTGCTGAAATTAAGAGATTGGAAGTTAAAACATTTTTAGTTATACATGAAATTGTGTTGTTGCTGTTCACAGAAATTGAATTCTGTTTAGTGTTTTGAGGATTTGGAATATGCCGCTATTTGCAATGTCATTGAAAAGAACAAGGAAATTTAAGTCTCAGTCTTGCTTCACTGTTTGGTTAGTTTGTACTCTACAGCAGTAGTGCTAAACCTGGGGTAATTTGATCCCCCGGGGGACTTTTGGCAATGTCTGGAGACTTTTTTGGTGGTCACAAGTGAGTGGTGAGGGCTCTACTGGCATCTAGTGAGTGGAGGCCACGGATGCTGCTAAACATCCTACAGTGCATGGACAGCCCCTGCACCAAAGAATTATCTGGCTCAGGATGTCAGTAGTGAGAAAATCTGCTCTACGTCAAGTCGTTACATGCCCTAAAGCAGTGAGCAGGAGTATCTGAACCGTAATGAATGGTAGCATCCGACAAGAAATGCATTCTTACTTTAAGCAACCTTAAGAAATAATGTGTTGAATGTTCACTCTGGTTACGGCCAAATGTAACTTCTTCACTTTCCTGGCTTTTTTTTTCCTTTCGTATAAGGAATGAAAGCTATATTGGTATTGTAGTTCAAAACATGTATTCCTTATTTCTACTGCTCACATGAAAATAGTTACCTTTGCATGGAAGGGAGATAGGAGTATTTTTAGCAGAAGTCCACTAACCTTAAGTCTTAACCTTCAGACTGTGGCTGCAGTGTCAGAGTGTGGCTTTCTTCACCTCCTCTCATTAAATTTAAAGGAAGTAGTGTAATCCTGCCAGAAATTCCGTGTAAGTTCTCAGCTCCAGTAAGTGAATCACATTCTAAAGTAGATCCAGCTGCCTAAAATCCACAAGATTGTCATTGCCTTAGGAGAATTCGATTTTATTGTTGCAAGATAAGAGTTTGGATACCAAACAGTAGTGTGCCCGTGGTCAGTTACCCAGGTTACAGTTTCAGAATATAAAACTAATTAATTAGCTGGTAGAGACCAACCTGGATCGTGTACCTTGTTCTAGAACCAAGAGGTACTAGAGGAGTTGATGAATTCGTTGTTAAGAAGCAAGAACATGTGAAAAGTGCTTAACTAGAAAGCACTTTCTGCTATTTCAGCCAGAATCTGAAACAACTGGGAGAGTCTGTGCCTGCTAGCACATTCATTATTCAGCAGCAGGGTTTCCCGGAGCTGGCCCTTCTGTAAGGTATTCCATTTACTGGCTCGTTGGTGGCTAAGGATTGGAATTTTTTCTGTTAGTAGAAATGCTTAGTTGAAGGAGTTGAAAATTCAACTATGCCGATAGGAACTTTTGGTTATTCTCAATATAGTGTTTAAATTCAGCTGCAAAATAAAGCAGCAGCTCTTAAATGAAATGTTTTTTCACTTGATGTGTTCCGGAGCAGCTTTACCTACTCATCAAAGAAAGCGCGCTGCATACCATGGGAGCGTGCTCCTCTTTGAAGGGGTTTACTATCCTGTTGAATCCATGTCTGTGTGACATAAAGACTTGTTGGACTTATACTTAATAAAATATTTCTTTGTAAGCTACATCGTTTTCTGGTGCTTTGCTTGCTTTGCTTCAAGCTCTCAATGCAGTGCCCTATCTTGTTTAGATGTCATGCCATAGGCACGGAGATGAGCACTTTCAGGTGTTTTCTTTCACCTTACCGTACATTTTCTCATATGCACAGTATCTCCCCACCATCTCCCACCTCCCGTTTTACTGAACAGGGGTCTTAAGTCCCAGCATTTTTAGACTGATGCTAAAGAAAACCTGTTTGCAGATGACTGAATCTCAGTCTGAATGTCTCGCAAGTCCTGCTTAATCTCCTGCATACATGCAACAAGAACTGATGGGACCTGGTGTCCCCTGACAAGCCACCGGGCCTCTGATGGCTGAGTATTTGCAGCTGCTTCTGCAGCCCTTCTAATGTTTAAGAATGTGGCTTGTCAGGCTTCTAATCACCAGCCCTCTAATCACACCCCACCCTCGCCTCTGGTCAAGAGAATAATCCTAATATGGCAGATCATGCTAGGTACCTTGACATCTCTTTTTTCTTCCACAATATCTAGAGTGTTAGAATTTCAAACTAGTGACTTCATACCTAATTTATGGCTGGCATTTAATTTCCCACAATGAAGTGTTTAAGTTCCTATACTGTTAATATTTGCAAGCTATCTTGGCACTTACTTCATAACCGAAGTTACATGTTTCCGGAAAAGTTGTACAATAGCTGTTGGGAAATATATACACTAACGTTTTATAGACTGTGACAAGATAAGGTCAACTTCAGGATTTAGCAGTGAGAAGGCAAGAGGTCAAGATTTCACAGGTACTAGTCAGCAATCTTGTCTCCACATACTCATGTGGAACAAAGCTAATCTACTTGATTCTTCATTTGAAGAAATCAATCTGAATGCAAGTTGAGATTTATTTCCTTTTGCCCCGTGACTCCAAGGTATCCTAAATTAAAGGTGCCTGAACAGTTGAAGAGTTTAGTGCTTGAAAATTGCTGTCTATTAAATTTCATTTGCATGTGTTAGTTTTAAAAACCTAAGTAAAAAAGAGGAATTCATATTTTCCAACTTGAAGTAACCATTTTTTTAAAAAATCTTGGAATTCATTAGTGTAACCTAAAAACTCAAAACTTTTTTTTTCTGGAGTAATGAAATTTTGGTCTATAGTTGAGTTTTCAAAAAAAAATAGGACAGAGTAAATTGGTGATAGAATATTAGGTATGTTTTTCTTTCAGCAGAATCTAAGATCCTCTGTGAGGTCATTAAAACTGCGTGTTACATATTCTAAGTGGTCACTGAGACCCTTAAACTGAACATTTTTTTCTTGTGCGTGGAAATACAATAAACCAGGAGAGTACAAAGTTTTAAAATAATTTTTTTTTTTTTTTTTTTTTGCGATACGCGGACCTCTCACTTGTTGTGGCCTCTCCTGCTGCGGAGCACAGGCTCCGGACGCGCAGGCTCAGCAGCCGTGGCTCACAGGCCCAGCCGCTCCGCGGCATGTGGGATCCTCCCGGACCGGGGCACGAACCCGTGTTCCCTGCATCGGCAGGCGGACTCTCAACCACTGCGCCACCAGGGAAGACCCTTAAAATAATTTTTAACAGAAAATATTTGGTGGTGCTGTCTGTTAAAGTGAAAAATTGACCCCAGTGCTACCTTTCCTAATCTTTGCAGTTAGTTTGGATTCAAGCTGGACCTGCCCAAAAAAAGGAATGAAGGAGAGAGGTATTCCCAGATAGTACCTGTCTTGTTCAAACCAGATGAGCTCAGACATTCAGGTGTGTCTCACCTGGTTCCCTGACCTGGTAGGTTCCACTCTGACAGGTGCTCACGGTAAGCTTTTCCAGCTGCCCACACACTAGACTGCTTGTGGCCCTTAAATTATTTTATCAATTGCTTTGAAAATTACTCTCTTCTCTTGCGTTTCTATCGTTTAATTGATAGTTTGGGTAGTATCTTGAGTAAGTAAAGATGAAAAGCAAAAGTCATAACATGTAGTAGCAAAATAAATGAGTACACACAAGTGTTATTTTAAGAGCTATTTTAATCTCATGGTACCCTTGAGTATTTATTTATTTATTTTTAGCCATCTGTTTAGCCTTGTAAGCAGCAGAGATCATGAACCTTGTGAGAAATAGAGATGGTAGGAAACACTAAAGTGTTATAGGCTCGTAGGCTGGTCATTTTACTTCTTCATTTATTCCTCAACAGTTCTGTGTAGTAGTCATTCATTTACTTATTAATATATTAATTCAACAGATATCTATTGAAGGCCTGCTGTATAGCTACTGCTGGGCACCCAGTGTCGATACAGTTAGGACAGCCGCTTGCCCAGTATCCCTGAGCTGGTGGCAGAGCCAAGTCTGGACCAGACAGTCTTTCTTGATGCTGTGACTGGGTTATGTGAGTGTCGTTTTGTCCCTTCTCTCGCAGTTACCCCACACTGCAACCGTCACGAAAATGTATCAGAGAATGATACGGGGTACAGGAAAATCTCTATTACACTGGATTTGTTACAGATTAATTACTTAAAATTCATTCCCCTGAATAAGTAGAGACAGCAGCTGATAAATTCCTCATTTTAGAAGATACAGAAGCTTGTCTTCTATCTCTACAGCTGCTGTTCCTCCCTGCTAAACTGTAATGTCTAGAAATATTTTGTCTTTTTTTAATTGTTAAACTATTGGATGCATTTTATTTTATTAATGAGATATAGCTGCTTTACAATATCATGTATCAGGTGTACAACATAGTGATTCACAATTTTTAAAGGTTATACTCCACTTATAGTTATCATAAAATATTGGCTATATTCCCTGTGCTGTACAGTATATACTTGTAGCTTATTTATTTAATACATAGTAGTCTGTACCTCTTAATCCCCTACCCCTATCTTGCCTCCCCTCCCTTTCCCTCTCCCCAGTGGCAACCATTAGTTTGTTCTCTCTGTCTCTGAGTTACTTTGTCTTTTTAAATCAGCAGCACAGTTGATAGTCTCATATTGTTTTGTGGGTCTGGAAGTATTCTTAGAAATGATTACTCTTGTCTTTATTTCTATAATCCATTCCTGTAGTATTTTAAAAAATCATTTGAGTGCCTAATCTGGTGAAGATACTAAGTTTAAGGGCTAGGAATAGACTGGTAAATAATACAGATTGTATCCCTGCCTCTGTAAAGCTTGTCTGTATTTTATGAGACTGTACAATTAATTATGTAATCATGATTCTGAAAAATTCAGAGTGCTAAGATAGACTGTAGACTAGGCGGACCTGCCTTAAACTGAGAAAGTGAAATTTAAACCACAAATAAGTGTTCCCTTGCATCTATATTATTATTTAATAGCTTGATTATTAAAAATATATTTTTAAAGGTGAGAAACAAAAGCTGTAACATGAAATGGTAAAAATAAATCAGTTGTTCTTGGCTTAAATGGATTGAGGCCAGTGAGATGCAGTGATGCTGAGACCAGAGCTCCAAGTGCCTGGATTTCCATGAGGCACCTGGGCTTAATCCGGTGATCCTTAGTAAACCTCATGGAAATATCCCCAAGCCCTGGGCCATTCACGAACTGTAACTTAGTAGACTTGGCATGCTGTGTAGAGGCCGGAGTGATGATACTTGCCAAGCATATTATAGGAAGTCAGTGTTAAGGTATGAGTCACATTTTCATTTCAGTGCTTGTCTATACCTGTCTTCTAGTATTAAGCACATTTTGCTTTAAATTACTTTTGCTTGGTTTATGCTCCTGTACCCCCTGATTAGATTGAGAACCATCTGAGAGCTGGAACCTGTTATTCATCATCCTATAATGCCTACTACACCTAATTTCTGTATCCTCAGACATTTTCTGTATAAATGACATTGCTGAGAGTTATATTCTCTGAAATAATATAAAAAAGGAGTCATTCTCTAAAAGACTCTAGACCAGTGCTTCTCAGAGTTTAATATGCAAACAAATCACCTGGGGATTCAAATGTGGATTCTGATTCCGTAGGTCTGGGGTGGGGCTTACCATTCTGCATTTCTATCAGGCTCCCAGGTGATTCCCCTGCTCCTGGATCCTAAACTTTGCTTTGAGGGGACCATTTCCTTGGGGCTGAGAAACTAGGGTTCATGTTTAAACCAAAGTTAACCCACCCTCCCTGCTATCCACAGTAGGCAAGCCAGCTGCCAACAAACTGTGGAAAAAGCACACAAGCTACATAAGCATTGAACAGGCGCACAAATTTAAAAGACAGCACTCAACTCCATTTCTGTCTCATAAAATAATGGCCACAGTTTCTGATAAATACTGTGATATGTCCATGTTTACCAGGTTCATGACTCTGGTCAAAAGACCTGGAAAATACCGGGTGGTTGTAAGGTTATTACTAGCACTTGGCCAGCCTGGGGGAAGGAAGATATGGAATCTGATATTAGCTTTTGGTTGCAAAACAGGTGCCATGTGCCTCTTGTTCCATTTCCTTTCTATCTCTCACCTGTGTTGCCACACCCGCGCCTGCTGGATCACAGCTGCTGGCATGTCTGCTATCATGCTTGTTGGGTCTGAGCTGATTGAGATTAAAAGTGTCTTAACCTGTCAAAATAAAGTTGCCTCTGGAAGCCTGACTAGAATGTACTGGGCAAAAGTCTTGGGGTTTTCGTAGTGAAAACGCAGCAGCCTTCATGACATCCTTGTATGTTTTGTAGCACAGATGTGCTTAGATTTGCATTCTGCTTTAAATTGTGCTCTACTTTAGGGACTTTTAAAGAGAGGATATTGATAACACCACACAGATTTCTTAGTGAAACGAAAACGTTGTTTTGCCTGACTTTGAGATGTAGAATTGTGTATTTGGAAAAAGACGGTTAGAATGCAGAGTTTAAACATTATTTAAGAAGCCACATGGGACTTCCCTGGTGGCACGGTGGTTGAGAGTCCGCCTGCCGATGCAGGGGACGGGGGTTCGTTCCCCGGTCCGGGGGGATCCCCCATGCTGCGGAGCGGCTGGACCGTGAGCCAAGGCCGCTGAGCCTGCGCGTCCGGAGCCTGTGCTCTGCGGCGGGAGAGGCCACGGCAGTGAGGGGCCCGCGTGCCGCGAAGAAATAAAAGAAAAGAAAAGAAGCCACAGACTTCTAGGTGGTATTTAATTCTATTTTTAATCCACAGTTTTGGGCTAAATGGTGACCCTTCGTAGTCACATAATGATGAGGTCAGTGGCCATGGAAGTTTCGTGTTCTGTATGTTCTGTGCCCTGCAGAGGCAGGGTCCTTGTTGAGTGTCGAAGGATTTGCCTGTGGAATGTGTACCACTGATTCACACGTCTCCTGCCCTGCCTCTTCCACTTCTAGCTTGTTTCCTGTCCTACCAGTGATGCTCAGCCCTGCCGTGGCACACGGCTGAAGGACTGATGGTATTTGTAGGGTATCTGAGGGTGAAAGGGAGCAGCTTTTTGTGGCTGGCCAGCCAGGGGCTCTGAGGGATCAACAGCTCTGACTCCTGTTTCCCAGGCTCACCCTCTCAGACTGGGAAGTTCTGCTTTACAACTACTATTCCAACATCATGGAATTAGATTTCTTCACTGCATTACGTGAGGTCGGTAGTCATTTTAAGTGGAAATGCTTAATTTTCAAAAGGTCTTTAAATGTGGCAGGAGAAAACAAGTAGTAGAAAAAACACACAGTATGATGCCCAGTTTTACAAAGTTCAAAAGCAAGTGGAAATACATATATTGTCTGGAGATACACACATGTGATAAAGGAAATCAAGATAATTACAAACAAAATTCATGATAAGTAGTTACTTCTGGGGTGGGGGCCTCTGAGATGGCATTAGGGAGCCCGCACAGAGAATTTAAACAGTATTGGTAATGTTTGAGTTTTTCAGTTGGATATTGGGGATATTTAGTGTTATTAGTATGCTTTATAATCTACACTTAGATCTTTCTTTTGATAATATATTTCATAATGAAAATAAATAAGTGCAAATGTTTGGAAAGAAATGGTCTTGGCACAATTCTCATTCTTGCCCCAACTGTATTATTAATATTTTAGAATTACAAAAATAACATAACAATATTAAGGAAAAGTCGGGGGAGGGAACATCTGTTAACACCAATCCCCTCACACAATTACTGTTGTTTATTCTAGTAGGAATGTTTATGTTCTTAGTTATAATCATGATACATGCCATTGTATATCTGTATATTATGCAGTGGACTGATGGTCTTTAAATAACCACTGGTTTTAATGGCTGAATAGTATTCAGTGAGTGATGAGTATCACAGTGTGCTAACCATTCCTCTGTGGTGGAATATTAAAGTTTTCAACTTTTCTGCTGTTAACAAACATACATCTTCACGGTTCTTGCATTCATTCTACAAATAACTTACCCATTTGTAAGGCATTCTGCTATCTGCTAGAATTACAGTGGTAAGCAAAAAGGGCCATAATCTCTGTCCTTGTGGAATCTAGAATCTAACGACTAACAGTTCTTGATGGTATTTTGCATTTTAGCTACGAATTAATTGTCAGACTTTTAAAGAAACTTGTTATTTTGAGAGAATTGTAGATTTACATGCGGTTGTAAAAAACAGTATAGAGAGACCCCATATACCCTTCACCCAGTTTCCCCCAATGGTAACATCTTGTATAACTGTGATTCCGCAACAGGAATTGATACAGCCCACCAGTCGTATTCAGACTTCACTAGTTTTACATGTATTCATTGGTGTCTGTGCGTGTGTATATGTTTTCCATGCAGTTTTTTCACATGTGTAGGTTGGTGTGACCACCACCACCATCAGGGTACAGAACTGTTCCACCACAGGGCTCCCTCTTGCTACCCTTTTGTAGCCGTGGCCTCCACTCTCCCTCTCCTCCTGCCTCATTGCTGGCAACCACAGATCTGTTCTCTGTCTTCATAACACGGTCATGTGAGGGATGTTGTACAAATGGAATCGTAACAGTATGTAACCTTGCAGGAAGGGAGTTTTTCACTCAGCATAATTCTCTTGAGATCCATGTAAGTTGCTGCGGTATCAATAATTTGTTCCTCTTTACTGCTGAGTAATATTCAGTTGTATGGAGGTGTCACACTCATAAACCTGTCGAGGGACACTTCGGCTCTTTCCGGTTTTGCATTATTACATATAAAGCTGCTATGAACAGTTCCTCAACCATTATTTTGATGTTTATGTGTAAAAGGAAATTATTATAGTAAGACTTTAGGCTTCTGTACCTCAGCCATCAGTGTCTGTGCCCACATCTGGGGGACTTCGTAGAATCCAAAGTAAGCCTCTGATGAGTGGTATCGTGTTTTGGCTTTAATATCTTATGTCTCAAAACACATTAATTTGTCTGTGTAGCTAAAATCTTCTATGTAGCTAAAGAAGTAAAGCATATCCTGATGCCATCTTTATTGTCCTTCAGAATTTTCAAGGGTGAAACCTTGATCCTCTGTTGAGCTATCTGTCCCTTGAGGAATGTGGACCTGTCAGAGCCTCCTTATACAGAAGGGTCACCCCATGGACATTTGTTCAGTGAATGCCTTTGATCCATAGAATTGATCGAGGGTATTTGGAAAGGATGGGCTACACAGAGGATAGGTAAGGTACATTTGGACTTTAAACCTAATGCCCCAGTCTTACTGCTGAGTTCCAAACACTAAATACCTCTCCAGATTTTTAAAGTCTCTTTCAAAACCAAGAAAAACCAAATAATAATGATAGCCAGTTGGACCTGCTGTATGTTTAGAAAGGAAACTAGGTCTCAGGGCGGAGCAGACCAAGGAGGGAAGTAACTGTGCAGTATACCAGCCTCATGCTTTGGAAGAGCAGGATTCTCCTTGCCTGTCACCCACCCCCCTACACACATATACACACACATACGCACACCCACAATCCCGAGTTGTTGTTCCGCTGCACAGGAGACTGGTTCTGTGCGTGTTTCCTGAAATCTCGTAAGCCTAAGACGGGAAGCACGTGCAGGAATGTGTTTTCAGGTGGCTTAGTGACTGTTTGGTTACTTGTATATTTATGATTTAGGTCAGATACTTAGCTGTTTAGATTTTTATTGTTTTTACTTCTCTTGAATGAATGGCTGTGGTCCTCACTTTCCCCCAGGTCTGAGCAAGCACTGTGCAGTGTGGTAGTGGCCGACCCTGACCCTGGCCCAGTGAGGACTGACCTCCACCTGCCTGGAGGCGTGGTCGGCAGCAGGAGGGTGTGCCGGGGTGACGTGGCCTGCCATCCGTCAGCCTTCCATCGACGCTGGGGGCTCCGGAAACAGTTCCAGAGCTTATCCCAAACTGAGTTATCCCAGTTGGCCCTCTTTTGCCTTTGACTTCTTTTTCTGTCCCATTGCTCTTAACATAAAGTCTAAAATCTTTAACTGGGGAGGAAGTCTAAAATCCAAGCCCAGTGTGGTCTAGTCGGTGCCTGCCTCTCAGAGACTTGCCTGGTGCCAGGCGACCCCCGCCCTGCTCTGCAGTCCACTGACCCAGGCCGCCTTCCAGGTCTTCCTTCTGTAGCTGCATGTTCTGCCCACCTCAGGTCTGTGGTGCTGTGTGTTCTGCCTGGAGCACTGTCTGCCCTCCTCCTCTCCACCTGCATTTGTCAAGCCCTCTTGTGTCCCCCTCAGAGCTCGGCCTAAATGCAGCTTCCTTGTGGAAGCCTTCCCGGCCCATCAGACCTGGCCTCAGGCCACTTGCACGTGCCTCGTGGCAGCTGGTACTTTCCTTCACTGCCCTCAACCCCGTTTGCAATGGTGTTGTTGACTCTTGATTCGCTGGTAGCAGTGCCTCCCACCCCGACTCCACCCAGACCGTCATAGACATGATGACCGTGTCGCTGTTCACGGTTGACTGTCCAGCGCCTGGTGCAGTGTCTGGCACATAGTAGCTGCTCAACCAATATTTGTTCAATTAATGAATTAACTTAGGGAAATGGCCACCTGCTAAAATATCCTTAAGAGGTCTAACATGGAATTTATTATTTTAAAAATAGAATTAGTGGGAATTCTCTGGTGGTCCAGTGGTTAGGAGTCCGTGTTCTCACTGCTGAGGGCCCAGTTCAGTCCCTGTTCAGGGAACTAAAATCCCGCAAGCCGTGTGGCGTGGCCAAAAAAAAAAAAAAAAAAGGGAATTAGTACCTGTTTGTAAAGGTCCAGTTATATATTCCTATAAAATTGTTGACGCGGCCTTGAAGTCTGTGACTGTAATGCATTTTTTTCTTCCAGGTGGGGACCAGGGTTTACTGAACACGTTTTTTAGCAGCTGGGCAACAGCAGATATCAGAAAACACCTGCCATTTATTTATAACCTAAGCAGCACTTCTATATACTCCTACCTCCCAGCATTTAAAGCGTAAGTGCAAAGAGTTTAACTGTCTTGGGGGGTGGTGAGGGCAGGGCGGTGGGGTGTAAGATTTTTGGGGTGCCTCGTCATTCTTTGGGTAATAACAGGTGAAGGCTTTGGGGGAAGTCTTTTCTCTTGTAAGAAACTTGGCTGTAATGGGAGGAGGCCTTGATGTTATTCATCACTTTATGTTTGGAGTAACCCAGAGGGCACTTAACTGCCTGTGGGAAAAGGTACCCCTCGGTTCCTGGGGGGCCTGGCCCTCTGATGAATCATCTGTGTGTCATGATCAAGAACACTGACTGGGGACAAACTCAGCCTCTGCCTCATACCACCTGCTGAGCCTCAGCTCTGTAAGAGGAGGGTGTGAACAGCTCCCTCCTTGGTTGTGGTGCAGATGACACAAGATGCTAGCAGCAGTGTGGTGTCAAGGTCAATAGCAGGGCCTGTGGAGCTGGACTGCCTCACTTGACATCCTGAAGAAGCCACTTCCCGGATACTCACTAGTTACTGAACTTGCAGTGTAGTGGACATTGGGCTTGTTGCTGAACCCTCTGCCTCAGTGTCTTCCAGAGGTTATTGTGAGGCATTCATGTGAAGAGGTAAGAAGAGAGCCTGGCCTACCCTTAGTAGGTAGCAAGTGATGGGTCCTCTCTGTTTGCGGGGTGGTCTAGCAATACGAGTGATCCCTCAGCCAGAGAGGCAGGGCACGCGTCCTCACTCTGCCATTTCCCTACCGTGTGGCTTAGGCTCTGGACCTCAGGTCTGCTGGCATGCAAAATGAGGCGGGAAATAGTCCCTTCCTCGTTGGGCTGTCAGGGTGGAGTGAGTTCATACACATAAAATGCTCGGTGGACGTATGTTGTTTTTAGCAGCATGCTTATTTTGCACCGTTCCTGGTGCATTTCTAATTCAGCAACTGATAGAGCCTAGTAACAGCGCTTGTCTCGCTGTGAGGGCCTGGGCCCTGTCCTTTAGCCTCTGACTCATTTGTGTGGAACCAAGAAGATGATTCAGGTTTCGTGAGCGGAGGCCAAGCCGTCAGATGGATCCTGAGACACAGCCGTGAGCAGCGACACTCTTCGCCGAGTGGGGCTGGGCTCTCTGATCTCCATCCCGCATGGGCACACGGCTGAGTGAGCAGAAAGCAAAGGGCCTCTCATTCCTCCTATTTCATTATCCAGAGTCCTCTCTAGAAGCCTTGCCCCACCATTAACGAGCATGCCTGGCTTTTTGTGGCAGAAATGTTTCCTTTTCAGTTCTTTTGTGGGCAGATTCTGTCAACGTCCCCCAGATAAAGAAGACAAGTATCCTGTGTTCTTCCCTCCCTCCCTGTTGTCTTGGCACATGTCTCTGATGCTCCTCCCTTTCCAGAACAAAGCAGGCAGACTCTCAGACATACCAGCTGTGGTCTGTGTAAAGCAAACAGAACAGAACGGGATTCACTATCAAGGGATGGAATAGGAGAAGCATTATTTTCTCCTCTGGTCCCCGGCCTTCTGAAGTACAAGCCTGTCTTGCTTGGAAGTGTGGCCTGACTCTTTTTTTCTTTTTTTTTTTTTTTTCAGTTTCAGATGTACAGCAGAGTGATTCAGTTACTTTTTTTGCAGATTGTATTCCAACATAGGTTATTACAAGATAGTATAATCCCCTGTGCTATACGGTATATCCTTGTTGCTAATCTTTTTGATGTGTAGTAGTTTGTATCTGTTAATCCTAAATTCCTATTTGTCCCTCCACCTCCCCTTTCCCCTTTGGTAGCCATAAGGTTGTTTTCTGTGTCTGTGAGTCTGTTTCTCTTCTGGATATAGATTCATTTGTATTATTTTTTTAGAGTCCACATATGAGTGATAACATAGAGTATTTGTTTTTCTCTGTCTGACTTACTTCACGAAGTATAATAGTCTCTATGGGCCTGAAATTCTTTATGATCCTGATTGCCTCATAACTAACCCTGCCAGTTTGAACAGCCTTCCTGCAGACCGTGGTAGCTTGACCTTCTAGAACTGAATTAGTCTGTAAGAGGGCAGTTGCTTAATTTAATTGACTAGATTCAGCTGAGCAAGTAAAGTGGTGAGCGTGCAAAGGAGATAGACTCATTAGTGGTGTGAGCATTTCTACCCCTCATTCTACTCAAGTCTGCCCAGCGAGCCTGTGTGCTGAGATGACTATGTTGGGGAGACGTGAATCTGACATCCTCCCTGTTGGGCTCAGTTCCCAAACAGTGTTGACACAGAGTTTAAAGATTCGTGTTTTTCATGTAATGTGGCCCCATTTCCCCTATGGTTCATTGGGACTCCCTCTGATTTTCACCTTACTACCAAAGTGGAACATATTGTCCCTTTAGTGATAGCCTGGTTTGCACAGACCCTGCTTGCATTTATTTTATTTTGACGAAGAACAAGAAGCAGGTGGAGCAGACTTAAGTTATTTGGGGGCAAGATAGACTTATTTGCTGGAACCTCGGCCCCCTCTCTCAGGAACCCAGTTGTTTCTATATCCTCCAAGTGAATTTCCCAGCAAAATGGTTAGGATGGTTTCTTCTTCCTGGCTCAGGAAATGAGTGCGAATTTTGGAAATCGGCTTGGTGTACGTACTGCCATATAACCGTAGCGTAGATGACGCACTGGGAGGTTAGGAGCAGCTCCAGCATCAGCTGCATGTCACGTGGCGTGTGGCCTGACGGGAGTTAATGCTGCCTCTGTGCAGCTCACCCTGGGGAGTGTCACCTCTTACAGTTTGGGGATGAAGCTTCTCAAAGCGATGCCTTGGCCTCACCCCATTGCTGCCTATTTAGGAATGTGGAAACAAGATCACAGAACTCATTTTCCCTTCCCTCTGCCAGAGAATCCTTTTGTTTTTCTTGCAGATATCTGTCTCCAGAGACATTTTTCCTTACATTTCTCTTACAATTGGGAAGGGCTGAAAAGGCAGACAGTTACATTTCTCTTTTGTTTCAAGTTAACATAAAATTCAAGTTAACCAAAAATTTTAAGCTGAAGTAGACGGTCATGAACATTTGGGCTGCCATGGCTACTCAACCAAGAGCCCTGTGCACTGCTGGGACCTCAGCGTGAATTCACAGTCCCACTGTGGGGCCCAGGATAACCTTGGTGGCCTCCAGGACCGAGTGGCTCTGTGGTGTGCTGGCCTTCCCCAGGATAGCACAGGTGGTGGCAGGTAGAATGAGACCAAGGAGTGGTTTAGAGGCTTCGCAGAAGGAGTCGAGAATTTGCCTCACCAACTTCTAGCAGCCATGTGCTGTGAGATCACCAGGACAGCACAGTATTTAGATGCCCCAGAATCTTAGCTCCTTGGATATCTTAGACCTGCGTAGCCTCTTGCTGTTACCTGAAGTTTCTGCTAAAGGATGGCCTGACATGAATCAAATTTAGCATGAGTTGGAGCTGCGGACCGTAGCATATCTAAAGCCTTTCTCTGCATACCACTTGGAAAGAACAAAACACAAAGGAAAACACACTTATTAGTTTTAGCGCTTTGAATGGATACTCAAACATAGCTTCTGAAAAACAATTAGTAATATTTTCTGTAATAGAAGATCCTGTTTAACACAGCCTAATTTGAGAACTAAAATGCTTGGCTTAGTAACTTTTCAGTTAATTTGTAATATATGCATTGAGAAACAAGCTCATAAATGCATTTCTTAATGAAGTAATATTTCTGAAAGTGCCTAGCATAATGTTTGGGAAATAGCAGCTTCTTAGTTAATATTCATTTCTTTATGTTTTCTCCATCTGGAGGGCCTGTTTTATCCATGTAGCATAGAATTTGGCTTGTGCATAATGTTAGGCAGAATCTCATTAGTCTTTTTAAAATCAGCCATTTAGTTCCATTTTTCTTTTTGTTCTTTTTTTTTTTTTTTGGTGGTACGCGGGCCTCTCTCACTGCTGTGGCCTCTCCCGTTGTGGAGCACAGGCTCCGGACGCGCAGGCTCAGCGGCCATGGCTCACGGGCCCAGCGGCTCCGCCGCATGTGGGATCCTCCCGGACCGGGGCACGAACCCGCGTCCCCTGCATTGGCAGGCGGACTCTCAACCACTGCGCCACCAGGGAAGCCCCTAGTTCCATTTTTACTTTCTGTTAAATCCACTGACTAAAAAGCTGTTTATGTCATATCATGCTATATAAATGGGCCTAAAGCAAAGGTAAAGAGTTCTCTGGTATTGCCTCAAATGGCTATACAAATTAATTGGTCAAATTGACTACACAGCTTGATTTACCAAATAATTTCCAAGTAAATATTTTCACTTAACTCTTTTACTTGAGTTTAAATATGATCTCAGACCTGGCTTGGTAGAATCTCAGAAACTAGATCTAGAAACCCAAAATATATTTTTTCCATTTGTTTACTGCTTTAAACATTTCTGAGGATATTCATATCTATTATTTCTTTCCCAGGAATGTGGCTTATTCAGTAGACCTTATCAAACCTCTTTAAAATCAATATTTTCCAAGAGCGAAATTGAACCTTTAGTGTCCTAATTTCTGTTGTTCTTGTGTATTTCTGATTTGATTGTTTTTCCTTGATCCCTGAGACACCCTTGGCTTAATCTCTCTTTGGGACTATTGTCATTGAAGCCATACATTTTCTGTGTTCATTTCTTTTCACACTCCTACGTCTTCACCTAAAGCCCTGAGGAGTTGCAGTTTGTGTAGCTTTTATTTTTTCAGCCATCTGCTGGTCCAGCTGCTGTTCATTCCACCTGAAGCATGCAGAGGGTGCCTCACATGCTGCTCACTGAGGACCACAAAAATGAATGAGGGCGTTGTCGTCTCATCAGCCTGGCAAATGCAGGTTGATTGCATCCCATCACGGTTTGAGTGTTGAAGAATCAAGTCTGTGGTTGCACGGATGTCTTCTTTCTCCATTCCGGGTGTTAGTGATGCTTGTCAGGCCCCGGGAGCCCCATTTCTCAGCATGGCCATCGGTTCATTCTGACTTCACCTCTAAACATGTATCAGATCATCTGTCCTCAGATCTTACTGATGCTGCCTATTCTGCTGCCCGACCTGGGTCCTCATCGAGAAGGGGGAAGCTTCCACGTCAGAGCCATCCCAGCCTTCAGAGGCTGGCCTGACAATAGGCACAGAGGGCACGATGAGTGACATCTCATGGGCAGGAGTTGGCTTGAGAAATGCCATCTCAGCAGGAGAGGGAGCTCGTGGGAGGGGAAAAGCGTGGGAATTGAGTGGAAGACGCACCCTCCTCAGAGGTCTCAAGCTGGTGGGCCGCAGACTCTGTTTGTCCCACAGATATATTTTGTTTTGCTTGCATAGTTTTCTTTATTTTCTCAGTTGTTAATGCTTAAAAGTGAGGCAATTTCGCATGAAATGCAGATTTCCAAGCTCTTTTGAAAAATCAGACCTTTGGTGGGATGTGGGAGAAGAATGTCAAGGGTGATTATTACAAGTATGGGACCTAAGCAGGTGGAATAAAGGAGCTGCCGTTTCCTGAGACGGGCAAGATTGTGAGTGAGCAAAGCAGGTTCACAGGGGCAGGGACTCACCAGAGATGTATCAGGTGTATTAAGTTTGAGGTGTGTATTAAACATCCTGGTGAAAATGTGGAAGAGGTAAGTGGCTACAGGAGTTGGGAGTTCAGGAGAGAGACTGGGTGAGACTTAGCTATGGAAGTGTCAGCATATGAGTGATTTTATTTATTTATTTATTTATTCATTCATTTTTATATATATATATATATATATATATGTATATATATTGTGGTATGCGGGCCTCTCGCTGTTGCGGCCCCTCCCGTTGCGGAGCGCAGGCTCCGGACGCGCAGGCTCAGCGGCCATGGCTCACGGGCCCAGCCGCTCCGCGGCATGTGGGATCTTCCCGGACCGGGGCACAAACCCGCGTCCCCTGCATCGGCAGGCGGACTCTCAACCACTGCGCCACCAGGGAAGCCCTATAAGTGATATTTATAGCCGGGAGAAAAGATGATATAACCAAGAGAGTGGTTATGATAGAAAAAAGAGTCCTTGAGACTGAGCCCTGGGACAGGAAAATGTGGAGCAACAGGAACAAGAGACCGAGAACAGCAAGGCAGGAGGAAACCCAGCAAAGTGAGGTGTTGCACGAGCCAAGCAAGAAAACGTTTCAGGAAGGGGAAGCGATCCCTCTGTGTCAGATGCTGTGATAGGTCAGGTAAGAGGACAGCTGAGAGGTGGCCCTGGACCTAGAATGTGGAGGTCACCTGTGACCTGGGCAGGGGCATTCCTGATGGAGTGGTGGAGGACAAAGCCTGATTGCAGCAGGTCCAAGAGAATGGAGAATTGGAACTCTTCTGAAAAATTTTCTTTAAAAGGGAGAAGGGAAGTGGGTTGGTAGCTGGATGGGGTTGTAGGATCAAGAGAGGGGGTGGGATGGGGGTGATTTTTTAAAAGATGGGAGAAGTTACAGCATGTTTGTTGTATTGATGGGAATGATCAAGGAGGGAGGGAGAGAGCACTAGTAATGCAGAAATCTGGAGGGAGACTTGCTGAGTGACGTCTCGACTAGGTGAAAGGGGATGCGTCCTAGTGCACAAGTGGAGAGGTTGGCTTCAGATAAGAGCTAGGATGGTTGTGTGGGCACAGATGCAGGTAGGTGGCTGTATTTTTTTGGTTGAATGAATGAATGAGCGAGCGAGCAGTCAGCCTGGAGAGACTAAGAATGACACACTACCCCTAGGAAAGTCTCCCTAAGTGGCCTGGCATCATGAGGCTTTCCCTGCTACTTTGTGACCAGAGGCCAACCTGGTAGGTTGGCATAGTTGACTAGGTCCAAGTTGAGGTTATTAAAGTCTGGGTTTGAGGACTGTTGTTTTTGTGATTTCCAGGACACAGTTGGGAGGGTTATTTAGCTTGAAAGGCAAGGAAAAACTAGGTGGGTCCCTGGAAGCCACCGTTGTTTGCTGCTAGGTAGCAGCTGTCTTCTTCTGCTGATAGGAAAAGCACTTGCCCCATGGACCCCCCTCACCAGGTCCACTCTCTGCATGACCAGTCCACCCCTTGGGCACTTGGGTGTATGACTCTTGATTTAGACTGTGAGTGGGTAAGAGGAGGGATCTTTTGGTGAGAGAGGAGAGGTGGCCGATTGGCTGTGGGGAAAGGTTCGTGTATAAGAGGGAGCCTGCGAAGGTACGAGAGTGAGTGGCCGCAGGTCACGTGAGTCACTGGAATGGGCAGAGGATGTTTGGCATGGCTGCCGTGTTTCCCAGGGAGGGGTCGCACCAGCAGTGCTGTATCTGTCTTCCTTGGTACCTGATTGAACATTGCACACAGAGAGCTTCCTGAGAACTAAAATTGCTCCTGTGTGCACTGTCATGGATTAGTGCCTTTTCTGCTCTGACCAGTTCTGTAGTCTCATCCACACATTACCGGCTGCATTTCTCAACTGCTAAACTAGTCATGAAAATTCTATCTGATGTTTTGGTAACACCAGGTCACGGGGATTATTTTAACGGCTAACATAAGCACTATTATTGCTGGCTTGGGTTCAAACTATGTCTTGTGATCTGGACGTCACTTTTGAGATTCTATCAAGTTAAAATTAGAACACTTATTTTAAGAGATGTATGCAGGCTGAGACAAATCCCCATTAGTGGGTCAGAATGAATGGCTCTTAGTAATTTAATGACAATTTTGATACGTACCCGACTCTTTTTTTTCCTGGCTGGTAAAATTTTGTGGATACATCAGGCAGTGAGTCAGTGAATCTTCTGGTCATCCTTGCTGAGAGTTGAGGCCATTCGAACTTAATCTTCTGACATCAGCATTTCCCCTTCTTGTTCATCGGCCGCTTTGCTTTTGACTAAAAAGGTGACATGCGTTCTGACTGTCCTACCTTTGGTGAAAGAGAGAGACCACCAGAGTCGTATCCTGGGTTACCCCTTCTCTAAGAAACAGCCCCACCCCCGGTTTGCATTTAGGCTAAATTATTCTTTTAAGCAAGAAGTAATTTTCCCTTTTACTTATGACCTGTGCTCTTGCTTATTTCATTTGGACATGGTTATTTTGCATTTTTCATAAATGACTAAAGAATAAATTGATTGAAATGATAGAAAATGATTTTAAAAAACATCCCTCAGGGAACATGATTGTGACAAAAATAATTACATGGAATCCATATCTAGGTTAATGGAAACTCTAGATGCAAAAACTAAGACCTTTTGCTCATCTTTTTGGCAAGCAGAGTGTTTTCTTATGAAAGCTAATGGAGCAGGACTGCTTGGTTGTGTAAATAAACACCATTCTGTTTGTATAGTGAGAGCGTAGTTAGATAAAGTATATAAATCATAAACCTTCATATGTGGCTGCCGGTGTTAGGCCTAATAGGGCTGCCCCTTGTATGGAGTTACCAGGAGCACCCTACTGGGTGACTGCCTTTTGCACAGCTGCCGAGTCTGTCTTCACTTCCTCCTACCTTTCTGTCTGAGCTCCGTGGTTCCCACTCGGCAGCGGCCTTTCCTCCCACCCTCAAAGGGCCCTTGGGCTGACCAAAACCTTCACATGCAGTGACTCACCAGGCCTGCTCTTCTCATAAAGCGTCCTTGCTCTGAAACTTGTTTTTCTCTCACCCCTGTTCATTCCCATAGGTCTGTCAGGTAGATGGCACTTAGGTTCAAGTAACGCCTCAGTACCTAAAAAACAGGTTCCTGTTCCTTACTGTGCAGGAAATAGGGCTGACCGTAGCCTGAACCCGTGACATCCGAAGCCTCTGCATGAAGCCTGTAAGCCCCAGCATCTTCCTGACTTCTTCCCGCGTGCACCTCTCTGCCGTCAGCCTCCTGGATCCTCAGGCTCTTCCTGCTCTGCCCCTCAGTACCCTGGCCCCAGTCATTTTCTCAAGAAACCTCTCACCCTGTGCATTTGCCATTTGTTTTGTTGCTGGGATTTGGGGAGCTGTTGGGAAGGTACATCACACCGTGCAGCCTGCCACAGTTCTGCTCACCTCTTAACCCTCCCCACCCTCCCCCCCATCTTACTGGCACCCAAGGAATTCCTCGCCTTTGAGCAGAAAGGGCAGTTCTACCCACATTTAGAACCCTTTGAGATCTGTTTCTACCTCTAACAGACTTCTGCTAACACATATATATGGAATCTAAGAAAAAAAAAAAGGTCATGAAGAACCTGGGGCAAGACGGGAGTAAAGACACTACTAGAGAAAGGACTTGAGGATGTGGGGAGGGGGAGGGGTAAGCTGTGACAAAGTGAGAGAGCGGCGGGCGTGGACGTATGTACGCTGCCAAACGTAAAGTGGATAGCTAGTGGGAAGGAGCCGCACAGCACAGGGAGATCAGCTCGGTGCTCTGTGGTCACCTGGAGGGGTGGGATGGGGAGGGGGGGAGGGAGGGAGACGCGAGAGGGAGGCGATATGGGAACAGATGTATATGTAGAGCTGATTCACGTTGTTATAAAGCAGAAACCAACACACCACTGCAAAGCGATTATACTCCAAGAAAGATGGGAAAAAAGGGCACTTAGGCATCACGGAGGTCGAGCCGAGGCCTGGGCCACAGTGAAATGCAGGGCGTGCGCCGCCCGCAGTGGTCTTCCTGTTGACATGCAAGGAGAAGGCCGCGGGCCACGTGGGGAGGGGCCCGCCCGGCACGAGGCCAGTGCCCAGGGAGGTGGCCGAGGCCCCCGCGCCACCTCGGGGCACAGCCAGCCAGAGGCTGAGGTGTGTGCTCCCCCCACCCCCGCAGAGACCGGGCCGCCTCGCGGTGCGGGCGTGTTGGCCGCTTTGCAGTGGCATTCTGCTGTGCCCTTCCTCTGCATTCACTCTGGGAAGGCCCTTAGACCCTGCCCAGCACAGTCCAATTGTGGGTCCTAAGGAGCACCACCATCTGTTTCTTGCTCGTTTCCCCCTAAACTTTGTGCACACAGTATCCCTCTGAGAACAGTCTTCAGACAGTGCTAAGTTGCTTGCTTTGTAGCTTGCTTTCCTATTACTTTCTGCTGCTCTGTCCTTGACTATACTGGGGGTGTTTCCAGGGCTCATTTCCAACTTTGATACTGACCGTCTGTAGGCAGGGAGTTAATCCGTGGAGTAACAAATGACACTCTCAGGTGATGTCCTTATAATTCTGGGAGTGTTTTACAGGTACAGCCGAGTTGTGGATGAGCACCTTGGCTCTGGAGCCAGACTGCTTGGGTGGAATCCCAGCCTTGTCACGTGACTCACCAGCCACGTGATCCTAGCCAAGTTAACTTCTTCCTGCCTTGGTTTCCTCGCATAGTTGTTTCTGGAGATTAACTGAGGTGAACCATGCAGGTGTTAACCAGTGCCTGGCACATGTGAGTACTCAATATAGGTTTGCTATTCCGATGACTACCGCTTAAGCACTTGTGAACTGTCGGGAGAGTGGGCTGGAAAGGAATAAAGTTCATGCTATATTCATGTTTTATCTTAATTAGTGTTGCTCCCTCTCATGGCTCTCATGCAATGACTGCGTGTGACGTTTAAATTAGGCTCGGCAGGTCATGGGTTGAGACTTACTGGTCAGTTAATAAAGGAGATGCAAACAAGTGTTGTTGCTCCAGGCAGGGAAGTCAGGGCAGGAGGAGTGGATGTCTGAGGAGGTGGAAGGGGCACCTCCTCTTTCACGTGTGCTCTGTTCTGGTTTTAGGCTTACGTGTACCACTAGGATGAGGCCGTGCCTGTTGTCCCTGCCCATCCCCCTGCCCCACCAGCAGGCAAGTATCAGGTCTCTGGGATGGGTTCCCCCATCACCATTAGAACATTCGTTGAAGGCACTTCTCTTAATCCTGCTCATTTTTCTCAGCCTCCTCTGAAGCCTCCTCTGAAAACCTCCGCCTGCAGTAATTGCTTTGAAATGTCCATAGCCCTTAATGTCAGCACTGCCCTGCTGGCCCTGACTTGTTGCCTTGCTTGTGCTACTGTTTCTTATTTTTATGTAGATGACTCATCTCCATGTTGGGATAAAGCCTCTTAGGGTTGCACACTGACCACAGTATAGTGCCTTACACGTAACGGTTGCTTATTTAATTGACAGCGCTCTCTATGCACAGATTTGAGCATTATGATTTATCCTTTTAAGGGTAACATTGAGAGTTCTTATGTGTGTATGTGCACAAGTGTGTGTGAGCATGTAAAATATACCACGTGTATAAAATAGAGAGTAAGCTTGGGGATATCAAGCATCCACTTCATCTTCAAAAGAAATGCACTGGAGGATAGTTAGTTATCCTTAGGAGGAAATTTACAGTAAGCTCTTTTTTTCTTGCATGGTTTTGGACTAGCAGCATGGTAGGATGGTAAGAGCTTAGGTTTAAGAGAGGGGCAAAACTGTGCCGAATCCCATCTCTGCCACTGAATAGCCATATGGCTCTGGGCAACTCACTTAGCCTCTAGGAGCCTCCACTTAACACATTAGTTAAAATTTACCTGGCAGGACGATTATTCCCAAATGTGTCCTGAAAGAATTTGGGCCCCAAACATAGTAAACTGTCAGATAATGATGGCTATATAACAGGTCTGTGACATTAAAAACAAAACAAAAAAACCTTTAGGAGATAAGAAGAGTTACATGAATAGAGTTTGCATTGTTTTGAACTGCACGTCATGCTCAAATATTTTGGTTGCCTATAGGATAACTCCACTTAAAATCTGACACTTGAGCCCAACACCCAAGGATCTGTCCCATTTTACCTTCCCCTATCAAAGCTTCCTCTTTGGCTCTAATTGGAGGACACTCGGTCTGGTACACACATGCTCACCTGATAACCTGCATCCCCCTGCCTACAATTCCCTGTATTAGCACTAGCTACCCAGCTCCTATCTGTTGGACAAATTTTAAGTCACATCCACTATCTCTGCACCTCCTGCCCCACTGACCTTAGCTTTCAGTGACCTCCTTGCTTCTGAATTCTTAGGGCACTCACTGTTCCCATCTTCCTTTTGGCACTTGTATTCACCTTATTTCGTTTCACATGTATAGATTTCCTCCCAGCCAGGACAGGACCATTCTTAAGTCTTACTCTTTTTATATTATGAGATAATATAAAAAGTGTGTTGTGTATTTAGTGAAATATAGTGTATATACAAGAGGATATACAAAAATGTTTAGTTTTTAAAACACCTTCACCACCCCAGTTAAGGAATGGGAACATAACCAGTATCTTTGAAGCCCCTTTTCGTCTTCCCCATCACAGCTTCCCCTTTCCTCCCAAGATAACCAATGTCATGAGATTTACGTTGATTACAGTTTTCTATTCTTTAGACAGTACTTTTTGTTTGTTTGTTTGGTCCTTATGTAAGTAGATTCGTATGTATTTCTATTTGAATTTGTATAATTTCTTTTCTTCAACATATTTTGCAAAGTCATCCTTTTGCTATGTGATCTGGGTAGCTACAGTTCATTCATTTTCACTGCTATATCGTATTCTATGATATGAATATACCAGAAGTTGTCCTTAAAAACAGAATGGATAACCATCAAATTTCAGTGACATTCAATAATCAGCATGTATTTCTTGCTCATATGTTATTGAATAGTCTGGGACAGCTCTGATCATCTCAGCTGAGTTTGGAGCCAGGCCACAGGTGTGATCCACATCTGTTGTGACTGTCTCATTGTTCTGGAACCACCAGGCTACCCAGGGTACATTCTTCGGCTGGCGGAAGTCGTAGCTTCTCAGGGAGGCCGAACAGAAACAAGCAATGCTATTTTAAGGCACACTGTCACTCTGCCCACATTTCATTGGTGAAAGCAGGTCACGCAAACGTGAAGATATCAGTCAGGCAGGAAAGTGTACTCCCCCTGTAGAGACTGGGAAAAGGCATGAACGCTTGCTGAACAGTAATCTAAAGTGTAGTCATTTCAGTTGTTTCCAGTTTATGACTATTTCCAACAGTGCTACTGCTGTGAACATTCTGATTATGTTTCCTGCTGCACACGTGTGAGAGTTTCTCTAGGGTATGGTATGTGCCTAGGAGCTGAGCTTCCTTCTGGGTTGTAGAGTGTGAGCATTTTCACTTTTACTAGGTAATATCAAATGGTTTCACAAGTGGCTGTGCCTCTGCTATCCACCGTGGATCAGTGTTGGGTTGTTGCACTGATCCACTGCTACTTTGGGATTTTGTGTATATTTCACATATAATTGAATAATTTTTAGAAGTCTAAAATTGTTTCAGTGTGCTCAACTTTTTTTCCAACCACTGCTGTAGGATGGAAGGTGAACTAACTGTCAGTGCTGAGAATCCACTAACCGTTTCAACTTGTGCTCACTTGGCAGATTTGGTGCAAATGCCAAAGTTGTGCATTTCCTAGGACGAATCAAACCGTGGAATTATACTTACGATCCTCAAACAAAAAGTGTCAGAAGTGAGTCCCATGATCCCACTGTGACTCATTCAGAGTTTCTCAACCTGTGGTGGGACATCTTCACTACCAGCGTTTTACCTCTGCTTCAGCAGTTTGGCCTTGTCAAAGACACCCGCTCATACGTTCACGTGGTAGGTTCTGTTTTTTTCCTTCAGGTAATTTGATGCTGTATTTTTTAAAACTTGGTATACTAGTAGAGATGGAATATTTAGTGGTATTTTGAACAAAGAGATGAAGACTTTGTAGAAAGAAAATGATGTCCATCTTAGAGTGGAGAAATATTACCAGCAAAGATTAGAGCAGGAGTAGACTTTGTGGCAAATTTCATTAGACCTGGGAGCACAGGAAAGGTTTTTTAGAGGTTTAGATGGATAGATAGATAGATCTGTACATTATATATATATATATATATATATATATATATATATCTCCATGTTATAACTATAAAATTCTTAGGCCATTGTCCTAAGATTGTAAGATTATTCCCCCAAAATAGTGGTTTACAAAAACAAAGGACGCCCCATTTCATGTTTTAGAAACTGCAAGTATTTAAATATACCTATTTTATTTTTGCCATCCGTGTAGAAGAATATATTCCAAGTGAAAATTACAATAACATGAACATACAGCAAATACTTTTCTAGGATTATTTTGATTTGCCATGTTTTACTCCTCTGGTTATACTGGATCTTGAAAAATAAGTCTCTCTGTAAGAGGAAGATGACATTAACATTTACAGTTAACAATTCTGACTTTAAAGGTCTTCCTCTGAGGTTGGTTCTTTTGGAAGAATTGGAAAAGGATGAGAAATTAAACTTTTATGTTACATATTAAGATATAAAGAATAAAACAGAATGGGTAAATTATAATCAAGTCTTAACAGATCAGTTTAATTACCTTGCTGTAATTATAAGAGACTGTAAGGTTATAAGAGACCCTTCTCTTTGCTATGGTATAGATTTTAGCCATTTCACTTATGAGCACTTGTGCCAAAATATAAAAAGGAGAAAGGGAAAAATAACTAACACTTACATACATTCTTACACTAATTGCTTTATATGGACCAGGAAATAATACTTATACAGTACTTGGAACATTGCCGGGTACATAGTAAGTGCTTAAGATATCTATTCGTATTTAACCCTTATAAGCACTCTGTCAGGTAAGTAGTATTTTTGTTACTATCCCCTTTTCATATATTAAAATTAACTGAGGCTTAAAGAAGTTACATACCTTCCCTTAGTTATGTAACAGACTAGTCAGTAGCAGAACTGGGACTCACATCCAGGTCTGAGAGACGGCTGTCCATGTGAAGAGCGCTGTGAGCAGAGGACTCTGCAAGAGGCTCCTTGTATCATTCCGGTGGCACGTGCAAGGCAGAGGCAGGCCTAATCCAAGGGGAGGACTTAACATTGCCCCAGCTATAGTATTATCCCGTGGCATCTACCCAAATACCTTGGAATTCCAGGATATTTAAATACATATATACTTATACCTACACATCTATATAGCAACAAAAACAGCTAATCATTTTGTTCTACCATTTTCTCTGTTAAAAACAATTCCTGTGTGTATTCATTTGCCTTCCTTTTTCTCTGAGATTTCCAGTACTATCACACCTGAGAGCTTTCTGAAGGATTACTTTGATGTTCTTTTATGATACTACTGAAGTTAACTGCCTACCTGTATGTAATGAGAATCGAACTTAATGCCGAGTAGGTCTGCTCCATTCCCTGCACATTTACCTTGTTCCTTCCACAGTCCAAGGATGGAGGGTTATAAATCAAGGGAAGGTGAAGCTGGGAAATGAAGACTTACTCAAAACTAAGCAAATTAACAGAAGCTGCAGGAATAGATACTACTTAGTAATAAGCTTGAACAGGAAGATAAATTTGGTGTATGGCTCAGACCGTTTAGCTCTCGCTTTTATAATGTGACAGCTGTGTATGTGGTGCGGCTCTCTGCTTAGGTTCTTTCTGAAGTGTAGCTTCTGAGGTATCATTTCGTTTAAGTTCTCAACCTTTCTGAGCCCACACAGATCAAGAACTTACTGTGAGACTTGTGTTCCCTTGTCCATCCATCTTACACTTTCTAATGAACTGTTGCAGCTTTCAGACTTGGTCTATACACTGGCTTTCTCTTGTGGCTTCTGTAGAAAGGTATGCAGAACTTAAACATTAACCCTACCCAATTAATTTGTTCTCCCTATGTTTTCACCGAGTCAAGAAAGTCTTCATTTTGTTAGGAAAAATACCATGATCCTTGTATTTCCGTGTCTTGTTTTGTTTCATGTAATACTTTTCAGTTTTTGCTACCTTGCATGATATTTCATCCTGGTTCTTCTCACCTTCTAAAGTTTATTGCATTCTTTAAAATGGTCTTTCAGCTCTAAAGGAGTCTCTGATGATTCTCCCCTTTCTAGGAAAATGTCTCAGGAGCCGTATCACAGCTGTCACTTGGGGAGATCCCGGCTACGGCACAGCCTTTTGTATCCTCAGAAGAACGGAAGGAGCGGTGGGAACAGGGCCAGGCTGATTACATGGGAGCAGATTCCTTTGACAACATCAAGAGGAAGCTTGACACTTACCTCCAGTAGAAACACTGCCCTTTGCCGTGGACACATCCACTTTACAGGCACTTGTTTCTGATACTTAGTATCTAGAGCTGGGTTAAGAAAGGTCTGTTACAGTTGTTAGAGGCTTTCATTAAAATCCATCAGATGTGGGTGGGGGGTTTTGCAGGACAACTGGTGAGAACTGGGCAAAAGTTAGGTAGCAATTCTGTTATATGAACGACAGTTCTGCTTTTTAACCCTCAGCTTGTATTTCAGAAATTCTCAATTATGCTGATTGCCAACATACGTGGTAAGGGAAACTCGAATCTTAAGCAGTTAAGATGGCTTTATCAACTCTTAAAATGTGCCAAGCCAGGCTCCAAATCAGTCTCCCTTCAGACTGGGACACAGCACCTGTCTCTTGCTTGCTTGGTACCCTTCACTAGACCTGCATTTTAGAATCGCCCAGAGGCTGCCAGAGTGATTGTAATTCTGCTTTCAGGTAAAGACAACCTATAACAACACTGCTGAGTGATTCATAAGCATATCAGCAAGTGGTGGTAACCCATTTCATTTCCTAGTCTTAGTGTCCGAAGATGTTCACCAGTTTTCTATGTACAGTAAGGCGGCATGCTAAAATGCTTTCGTTCAGTTCTGTATATCTGAAAACAGCAGTGTGATGGTTACCTACAGTGGCACCTTGTATGAAAAATAAAGATTTATTGACATATCTTGGTTGTCTAATTCAATTAAGGGCACCCACTCCCCTTGAAAAAAAAGTATTAGGGAAGTTTTCATGATTTGTAGAATTTGTGTCTTAAAAGCCAGTGTAAAACTTGACACTGAAATACATGCTTTAAAAGTTGGTTTCTAGATATCGAGAGATATCTGCATCTAGTGTTCTCCAGTGATGGTGATGGATCTGATTTCTAACAGATGGAGGAAAGGGAGATCAAATTAATCTGTCACCCACATTTCTATATGAAGTGGGTATTCAAATTTTAGAATACTGTAACCTTAAAATCATTGTAGGTTCATTGTCAGTCTCTAAACATACTCAATAATCTTTCAGGACTGTTAAAATCAGTACCAGACCCAATGTCTTCTAGCATTTTTATCCATGGCTTAGAATGATTGATAGAAGTATAAAGCATATTTATTCAATGTACAGGTGATTCTAGGTTGCAAGGATGGCAAGCTAGTGAAGGGTATGATCTAAAATGTCGTTTTAAAACTGAAGTGAGTAATCAGAAGTCATTCTGTTGAAGAAAGCAAGAGAGACCATGACAAGAAACTCTAGAGGTTTAACTGGCCAGAAGCCACAGTGGCTTTTAACCTTCAAGATCACCTTCCTTTATTTCCACAATAGCCTATTGGTTACACAGGTCAGCCCAGTTCAATAAGGAGGTGAATGAATATACAGGGTATGGAAACCTGCAGGGCAAGAATGGATTTGGCGGGGGCGGGGGGGGGGGGGGGGGGGGGGGGGGGGGGGGGGGGGGGGGGGGGGGGGGGGGGGGGGGGGGGAGGGCGCACCTTGGAGGCTGGCTACCAGAAGAGCTTAAGAAGAACCTGAGGACTTACCTCAAATTGTAAACTGGTAAATGACAAATGATTTCTGAAGATAAAATAAGCTACGATTATTTGGACGGTGGAAAATGAGTTGCTGTGATCTTCAAAGTACATGAAGCACTACCAGAGATTTTAAGTGCCTCTGCGTGTCAGGTGCCGTGGTGCAAAGACCCCTCAAGATACTCCTAGTCCAAGAATCTCTGCATTGAGAGGTATGAGCTAAACTCTTCCCGTGAGAATCCAATGCATAGAAAAATCTGGCTAAACTGAAATTAAATTCATTATAGTATAATTTCCAAGTCATACAAATAAGAGTCTTTATTTCTGGACAATCTGTTTGTGCCTAATTTTAAAGTTCATTTCAGCCCTCCGTTGCTTTCACAGTCTCAATGGTCATAAAGATGTATCTGATTTCAAGGAAATACTTGAGCTTACTCCAGAAATTACATCTACCAAAGCATTAATTCAGTCATCTTAGTTTCACATCAAACACAATTTGAGTTGACATACATATTTAAGACAGACAACACAATAATTCATTGAACAAGCACTTCAGTACTGACCATATCACACATGTGATGGACATTAGAAATATAGGAGTGTACAAGACAGACATAGTTCCTTATATTCTAGTAGGAAACAGACTGAAAGAAAAAAGAACATATATAATTGCAAATTATGCTAAATAAAGTACACTGACAACAGGGGAAGTCCAGCTTTGGGGAAGTCCAGCTTTAGGGCAGTCAGGAAAGACCTCCGACAAGATGATGATTAAGCCAGAATGAGAGGCTCTGAGGTAGCCAAAAGGGAGTGAGGAGGAGGAAGAATATTCCCTTCTGAGGAAATTGTGCGAGCAGGCGAGAACTTGGTGGAAATAAAGGCTTATAAGACAGGATGGAGAGGTATGCAGTGGCTTCATAGGTGAAGGTATGGGCTTTGGATTTTACTTTAAATTCAACACCAATTGACTGAAGTTTTATTACTGTAATTTATATTTAACTTTTTATTAATGGGGATTATAGAGACATACAAAGGGGTAAGCAGAATAGTATAAAGAACCCCCATCACCCAATTTCAACAATTGTTTCATCTGTATCCCCACCAACTCTTCCCCTACTAGACTATTTGGAAGCAAATCCCAGATTAAAAATTTCATATGAAATATTCCCATATATATCTTTAAAACATATGGACTTCAGAAAATTATCTCACCAAGAAACTATTAATTCCAAATGTCCTCCATTATTTTATTTCCACTTTGATCTTATTAAGATCCAAGTAAGGCCCATACAGTGCAATTGGTTGATATATATCTGATTCCGTCATGTTTCCTAACCCTCCCTTCCTGTTTGTTGTTGCCTTGCAATTTATTTACTGAAGAAACCAGATTTGTCCTGTCTCCCACATTCTTCACTTTACTGATTGCAATTTGACATGTGTCCTTGTATTCTGTATTTCTTATAAACTGATTTAGAGGGCCAGTCAGATGAAGGTGTGATTTTTTTTGGGGGGGGGGGCAATACTTTATATGTTGTTAGGTACTTCCAAACCTCCAGTTATCTTATGATCTTAACTGCCACTGATGATCACTGCCTAGATACAGTATCTCACTGGGGTTGCAAAATGGTGATACTCTCATTTATTAGCTGAAATATTTCTATATACTTCCATTCATCAGTAATTTGGTTACCCTGAGGTTGTTTCTACTAAAAGGGCAGGATAAATGCTTGATTCTTTCCCTTCACTCACTAGTTAGTATATAAAATAAGGAACTGGTTTAACAGTATACTCCAAAGGTGGTTTTGAGGGGGTTTATTCTAGTATCATTGTGAATTAATGAATTTTAACATAGTTTGTTCAATTCATTGCCAGTCCTTCTTAAAGAGAGTCTCACTGTCTTACCTTTGTGATTTACATTTTA
The DNA here is from genome assembly GCA_004363435.1 of Platanista minor. Lineage (NCBI taxonomy): Eukaryota > Metazoa > Chordata > Mammalia > Artiodactyla > Platanistidae > Platanista > Platanista minor. The sequence continues at coordinate 430 of RJWK010003828.1, read as the reverse complement.
AAAACATTGGTTCTGCAGCTGGTGGAAAATAGTTTAAATGAGAACAAGAGCTGATGGGAAGGCAAGGTAGTTTACTGTAGTGGTCTTCGAGAGAGACAGTGGTAATCCAACATACCTTCCACCAGGGTGAAGGCAGTAAAGCTGCTGATGGATTGGATATGGAGAGGAAAAAGGAGTAACTGAAACTAGAGGCTTGAGCAACTGCGTCTCCAACCTGGCTGCTCCTGAAAAACACTGGACACCTTGTAAGTACAGTTTCTTGGGGCTCATCACTATAGACTATGAATCAGTGGGCCTTGGTTGAGGTCACAGTATCTCTACTCCAAGTAACTATCAAGCAATGACTGTGACCCAAATGACATTTGAGAACCACTTGATACATTAAGTAAGTGTTTACACTGAATACAACAGGGAGTCAGGGTTTTTAGCA
>RJWK010003827.1:37381-62297 GCA_004363435.1 Platanista minor | reverse complement strand
GCTGGGATGAAGTGAGAGAGTAGCGTTGACTTATACACACTACCAAATGTAAACTAGATAGCTAGTGGCAAGCAGCCGCATAGCACAGGGAGATCAGCTCGGTGCTTTGTGACCACCTAGAGGGGTGGGATAGGGAGGGTGGGAGGGAGGCTCAAGAGGGAGGGCATATGGGGATTATATTTATACATATAGCTGATTCACTCTGTTGTACAGTAAAAACTAACAGAACATAGTAAAGCAATTATACTCCAATAAAGATGTGGAAAAAAAAAAGAATGGATGAAGGAGAATTTGACGCGAGGTTTTAATGTGGCCATTATATGTTTAATTATCATTTGCCTAAGCTTGGACTTTATTATGTTCAGATTTTTTTCAACATGCTCTGCATTTTTTTTTTTTTTGATTAGTAGAATTCAGCACTTTGTTCAGGCTTGTTCCTGACTGGATTGTAAGCAGAAAGAAGTGTTCATATGATCATACTCTTGTCTTTAGAGAAGAAAACTGAGGCATAGAGGAAAGAAGTGCTTCAACCGAGGTCCCACAGTTAGCAGTGCTTGGAATTTAATCTAGGGCCACTCCCACTGCAACATTCTTCCATTTCATTGACTGTAAATTTGGACAGACAAGGCTTTTAATTTATTTTACCTTGAGTTTCTCATAATCTTTTTTTCTAAAAGGGTAATGCAAAAAGGAGAGAGGAAATTCTCTGCTGGCTGTCACTAAGGAAAAGGAAGATGGAAGGCCCTCAGTAGCCCTGGCTGTTTTTTTCTGTGTCCTGTGTGCGGGATTGCAAAACGAAGCCTTTGTGTTGCATTGAAGCCAGCGACCATTACATAGCCATACATATGTCTGGGGATAAAAACTCATGATGGATGCAAACTCTGCAAGAGCAGTTATTCCTTCATTGTAATCCATTAGGCATTCCCCTACCATTGCCCTTCAGGTTCCCTTTTGTCTTTCTTATTCTTGCTACAGATAGTGTCCAGCACTGAGAAATGGGGGAAAAGGAAGAGGGGAGATACAGGAAGTGCCCAGGAGGAAGCGAAAAGAAACCCCAGCAAATGACTTCGATGTATAGAAACCTTGTCGGTATCCTGGGCTAGAAATAAATTCATTGTCTTCGACTCACAGCGCCTGCCTGTTAGTTTTTGGTAATCTCACCTCCTCACTGGAACAAAAAAATTGTCCCCATCATCACCTCCTCTCTACACTCCCACCCACCTTCCTAGGAATCTTGTTTGCCTTCACCAGCCTATTTCCTGTAATTGAAAGAAAAGGATAGGAAATCTCTTTGTTTTATAGATGAGCAGTTTGTATTTACTTTACATAGGGGAACATTTTAATTTTGTAGCTAAATCTCTAATACGGTATATAATAAAGATTAGATGCAGAAAATATCTGCTAGGTAGATTGATTGGATTTGGCGATGAGTTTAGTAGTCATGTTTTGAGGATCTACCACTGGTCAGGCTTTGTGGAAGGGGAGAGAGTCCCTGTGATTAAAGAACTTACTGTACTTAATGGAAGAGAAATACAGGTAAAGCGTAAAAATAGTGCCACCTTATAGATGTCATTAAGAGATAGGAACACATCTCAGTGGAATCATTAAAGGGAGAATGACAAAGTCCCTAGGGGAGTCAGGAAAGGCTTGAAGAAGTATTAGTGCTTGAGCTGAATTTTAAAGGATAGCTAGGACTGAGGATCATATGTGAAAAAAAAGCTTTCAGGCTGTGTAAAGACTTGGACATTACAGGAATTTGGTGTATTTGCTGGGCATTTAGAAGTTCAGTGTGGCAGGAGCATTGAGGGAAGTGGCCGGAGATGGTGTAGGGTGGAGCCGGAGTTTGAAAAATCTTGTACATCATGCTGGCGAGTTTGGATGTTATTCTGTGGGCAGCACAGGCTTTCAACCTGAGAAGCAGTGTGATCAGTTGTTTTTCTTTTGAAGAAAGGAAATCTAGAGATGATATGTGTGATGGTCTTGACAGAGAACCTAGTTGGAGCGCTATGTCAGTAGCCCCAGTGACGTGATGAGATTTCTCAGTGGGAGTGGAGATAGGGAACCAAAGACAGATTAACAGGAGAAAAAACAATTTAATTTGTATCCACTGAAGTCTCGTAGAAATGGCACCCCCAAAGTGACCAAAGAAGGCTGTTTATATATCATTTTTAGACAAAGAAACAATTATTTGTGAATATTTAACAAAACAAAGGGGCTTGTGCTTGGGGTAGCAGACCAATGAAGAATTAACAAAGCTTGTTTAATACAGCTCTCTTAGCCTTGAATTCCCCGCTTGTGGTGCTGAGGGTGCTTTCTACCCCCCTGGTATAAGGAGGATATCTTCACATGGGAGATTTATTTCCCGCTTTCAAGGGGAAAGATTGGGGTCAGAGTGCTGTTGTTTTAATCATTTCCCCTGACTGGCTGTTTCTTAGAAAACTTTCATTCAAAATAATCTATATGCTACTGAGGCATATTTTGGGGGCAGCCTGCCCTGAGCCCCAACCGTGGTATGTCATTAAATTAATCTGAGAACACAAAAAAAGAAAAAAAAAGAATGCTGCAATAAAAATACTTGTAGAAGTCCTTTGACATACAATATACATGCTTTTCTGTTGAGTATACACTAGGAGCAGAATTATTGAGTCATGAGGACTGCATATATTAAGCCATTTTTCAAACAGTAGATACCATTTTTCAAACAATTCTACTCTAGTACTGTTAGCAACTTACACTCTCACAAGCAGAGCGTGAGAGTTCTAGTTGCTCCATGTCCTTGCTAATGCTTGATACTGAGCATATAGCTTTTGTTTATAGTGTTTATAGGAAATAATCAAGGTTCAAAATTTGGAACAGTATGTTCAGAGAACTTTAAATCATCTTTTTATTAGTAATGTTTAATCAGAGGACACAAAACTAGATACTTAACATTCCATTCTTATTAAAGATGCAAAGGAGTTATTTCAAAAATCAATAGTGTTTATATGGGTTTGTCTTTTCTCCTTTCCTCTGAACAGAATTCAGACACAAATATTAGTTTTCCCCAATATTCACTTCACAAATAGCTAATAGTAACAGCTAACCAGCTGCTATCCCTCTTTACTCTTTGGAAAATGGTTCACCTGAGCTTTGCTAAAAAAGCACAATGACCAAAGACAATTGAGAAATGAACATTAACATCTCTGTCATTTATCTTTGACCTGATAAATCTGTGACAGAAAATCACCAATTTCATTAAGCTAGGTTTCAAAGCTACTTTTTTTTTCTGCTATGAAATCTTTTTCTTTTTGACTCAAGTTCCTGAAGAGATTTAAAAGACCCAGTCTCTAGACCTAGCTAGAAATCCCTACTTAGAAGCTGGTTAGAAATACAGAATCTGTGCTCTAGCCAGAGCTGCATCTGAATCTGCATTTTAATAAGAACCTCAGGGGATTCATGTACATAACAAAGTCTGAGAAGCAGGGCTGACATTCCATTTACTACTTCTTTTACTTTGGTAAAAGGAAGCAAAACAAAACAAAAACCCAAAAAACAATAAGACTCAGTCCTCACAGGTCTTTGCCTAAAATAGATCCAAGGGTCAGTCAAACCTTTTCTGTAAAGGGCTGGATCCCAAATATTTGAGGCTTTCTGGGCCACATGGTCTGTGCCACAACTACTCAACTTTCTAGAGTGAAAAAAGCCATGGGTAGTATGTAAACAAATGGGTGTGACTGTGTTCCAATAAACCTTTATTTATGGGCACAATTTGAACTTCATATGTTTCTCAAGTTTCATGAAATATTCTTAATTTTTTTTCTGTGATTTAACCAGGTAAGAATCATTCTTAGCTCATGGGATGTACAAAAGCAGACAGTGTGCTGGATTTGCCCTGCCTGTCATAGTTTGCCAGCTCCTACTCCGGGGTTTGAACTGCTGATAAGGCATGTGAGGACAGAGAACATGTCTTGGTCTCACTCTTGGTTCTTTAACCCTGTACACTCACAAATGTTGGTGGAATGAAACACTATTGCCATTTTTTAATTATTCAGCATAGCAGGAATCCCAAGTTGAGATTTAGAGGGCTTGATTTCTTTTACTCAGCGTATAGGTATCATATGCCTACTATGTGTTCTGCATTGTGCAAAAAAAAAAAAAAAATGTTTACTGGAAGTGATGTCAGCTGCTCGGGAGAAAAACTCATTAACTTGTCCTTCATCTTACACCACAAATGTCCTACATTCAGGACACTGGGTATTAGTATAGTAAATGCATGTGTCTATGAATAGCCACAGTTCTTATCTGTCAGGCATTTTGATGAGAATATTAGAAGCATAACTTAACAGTGAAGTGGGAGGTATATTTTTCCCCTTTCCCATGGGCAGCCATAGTACAGCTAATATTTCTTTACATAATGCATAATAAATTATGCATAAATGCAGAATTATGAGCAAGTCAAATAGTCTGCAGCATGAGTTGATGTAGTACATGCTGGTAACATTTGAGTTTTCTTTTATCATTCTCATTCTTAAAGTAAATTGTCATCAAACAAACATTTTAGACATTCACAAAAGAATGAAGAAGAAAATAACCAGTAAAATTATCACTAAGGTTACCAGTGTTGACATTTAATTTCATCTCCCCTCTCTTCAGCATCTCTCTCTACAGTCAGGATACAAGAGAACTGCAAACTTTGGAGCCCAGTCTAATGGAATTATATCCTCTTCTTGTTGTTTAATAACTGGCAATTACTTAATATCTCCATGCCACAGTATTCTCATCAGCAAGTGTATTAATATTCTACTGTGTGTGTGTGGATGTGTGTGTATACACACACATTTTCTTTATTTGTTCATCCTTCTATAGCCATTTAGATTGTTTGCATGTCTTGGCTATTATAAATAATGCTGCAGTGAACATGGGGTGCAGATATCTCTTCGATATCCTGTTTTCATTTTCTTTGGATGTATACCCGGAAGTGGAACGGCTGGATCATATGATAGTTCTATTTTTAATTTTTTGAGGAACCGCCATACTGTTTTCCATAGTGGCTGTACCAATTTGAATTCCCAACAGTGCACAAGGGTTCCCTTTTCTCCACATTATCACCAGAACTCTCTTGTCTTTGATAACAGCCATTCCAACAGGTGTGAGGTGATATCTCATTATGGTTTTGGTTTGTATTTCCCTGATCATTAGTGCCACTGAGCACACTTTCACGTACCTGTTGGCCATTTGTATATCTTCTTTGGAAAAAATGTCTATTCAGGGCAGGTCTTCACTAATTTTTAAATCAGATTATTTGTTTTTTTGGTGGGTTTTTGTTTTTTTTTTGCTACTGACTTGTATGAGTTCCTTAAATATTTTGGATATTAACCCCTTATCAGAGATAGGATGTGCAAATATTTTCTCCCATTCTCTTTGTTTCCTTTTCATTTTGTTGATCACTCATTTTGCTGTGCAGAAACTTTTTAGTTTGATGTAGCCCTACTTGTTGATATTTGCTTCTGATGCTTGTGCTTTTGGTGTCATATCAAAAAATCATTACCGAGACCAATGTCAAGGAAATTTTTCCCTATTTTTTTTCAAGGAGCTTTACAGTTTTAAGTCTTACATTTAAGCCTTTAGTCCATTTTGAGTTGATTTTGCATGTGTTGTAAGATAGGGGTCCAGTTTCTTTAGCATGTGAATATCCAGTTCTCACAGTGCAATTTGTTGAAGAGAATATCTTTTCCCATGAACTGTTCTTGACTTTCTTGTCAAATATTAGTTGACCACATACGCATAGCTTTATTAGGGGACTCTCAGGTCTGTTCCATTTGTCTTTGTGTTTGTTTTCATGCCAGTGCTGTACTGTTTTGATTACTTAGCTTTGTAGTATAATTCAAAACCAGGAAGTGTGATGCCTCTATATTTGTTCATTCCCATCACTGCTTGGTCAATTTGGGGTCTTCTGTAGTTCCATATGGATTATAGGACTATGTTTTTCTACATCTGTAAAAAATGCTATTGGAGTACTGATGGGGGTTGCATTGAGTTGATAGATGGGCTTGGGTAGTATGGACATTTTAACAATATTAATTCTCCTGATGCATGAACATGGTGTGTCTTCCCATTTATTTGTGTCTTCATTTTTTTTTCATCAGTATCTACGGTTTCAGTGTACAGATATTTCACCTTGGTTAAAGTATTCCTAAATATTTTTGATGTTATTATAAATGGGATTGTTTATTTCTTTTTCAGCTAGTTTGTTGTTAGTGTATAGAAATGCAACTCATTTTTATAGGTTGATTTTGTACCCTGCAACTTTACCAAATTCATTTATTGGTTCTAATAGATTTTTGTCAAGTCATTAGGATTTTCTATATATAAAATATGTCATCTGCAAACAGAGACAATGTAAATTCTTCCTTTCTGGTTTTGATACTTTTTATTTATTTTTCTTGCCTGATAGCTCTGGCTAGGACTTTGAGTACTATGCTGAATTGGAGTAGTGAGAGTAGACACTCTAGTCTTAAATTTTTTCAAACTTTGACCATTAGGTAAGATGGTAGCTGGGAGCTTGTCATGTACTGCCTTTATTATGTTGAGTTACATTTCTTCTAAACCCGTCTTGTTGAGTTTTTATCATGAATGGATTTTGTCAAATGCTTTTTCTATATCTATTGAGATGATCATATGTAATATATCCTTCATTCTATTAATGTGGTTTATCACATTTACTGATTTGCATATGTTGAACCATCCTTGTGTCCCAGGGATGAATCCCACATGATCATGGTGTACAATCCTTTTAATACACTGTTGACTTCAGTTTACTAATAGTCTGTTGGGAATTTTTGCATGTATATTTATTAGGGATATTGGCCTGTAATTTTCTTAACTTGTATCTATCTTTAATATCAGGGTAATGCTGGCATTGTAAAATGAGTTTGGAGCTGTTCTCTTCTTTTCAATTTTTTGAAAGTGTTTGAGAAGAATTGGCGTTACTTCTTCTTTAAATATTTGGTAGAATTCATCTGTGAAACGATTTCGTTTTGTGCTTTTCTTTGTTGGGAGATTTTTGATTACTGACTCAATCTCCTTGTTCATTGTTGGTCTATTCAGATTAGCTGTATCTTCATGATTCAGTCTTGACAGGTTGTATGTTTCTAGGAATTTATACATTTCTTCTAGGTTGTTCAGTTCGTTGGCATAAAACTGTACATAGTCTCTTAGGACCCTTTGTATTTCTGTGGCATCAATTGTAATATCTCCTCTTTCATTTCTAGTTTTATTTACTTGAGGTCTCTGTTTTTTTTCTTGATTAACCTAGCCAAAGATTTGTCAATTTTGTTTACCTTTTCAAAGAACCAGCTCTTAGGCTTGTTAATTTTTTAAATTGTTTTTCTAGTCTCTATTTCATTTATTTCTGCTCTAATCTTTTTAATATTTATTTATTTGGTTGTGCTGGGTCGTAGTTGTAGCAGGCGGGCTCCTTAGTTGTGGCACGTGAACTCTTAGTTGCAGCATGCATGTGGGATCTAGTTCCCTGACTACGGATGGAACCTGGGCCCCCTGCATTGGGAGTGCGCCACCAGGGAAGTCCCTATTTCTGCTGTAATCTTTGTTATTTCCTTCTTCTGCCAACTTTTCACTTAGTTTTATTTTTTAGTTCCTTTAGGTGTAGCGTTAGGTTCTTTATTTGAGATATTTTTTTTCTTAATGTGTGTATTTATAGCTATAAATTATGTTGCTTTTGTTGTATCCCGTAAGTATTAAGTATGTTGTGTTTACATTTTTGTTTGTCTCAAAATATTTTTTTGATTTCTCTTTTGATTTCTGCTTTGTCCCACTAGTTGTATAGTTTGACCTGTTTAACTTCCAATTATTTGTGAATTTTCCAGTTTTCCTTCTGTTACTGATTTTTAGTTTTATACCATCATGTTAGGAAAAGATACTTGATATAATTTATCTGTTTTTGAATTTGTTGTGACTTGATTTGTGCCCTGTCATATGATCCATCCTTGAAAATGTTCCATGTGCCCTTGAGAAGAATGTGTATGTTCCTGCTGTTGGATGGAGTGTTCTGTATATGTCTGTTAGGTTTATTTGGTCTATAGTTTCATGCAGTTCCACTGTTTCCTTATTGATTCTCTATCTGGATGAACTGTCCATTGTTGAGAGTGGGGTATTAAAATCTCCAACTATTATTGTATTGCTGTTTATTTCTCTTTTTAGTTCTGTTAGTACTTGCTTTATATATCCACTATATATGTGTAAATATATATTGATATATTTCTACAAACTTTTAACACATATTCCCTTTTCACTGCTTGTTAAGTTTTTCTTTTATTAAAACAAATACTACATTCTCATATATTTTAGGGTTCATTTTTAAATGAATTCTTCCATTATATTGATCCATACATTGATTCATGTTCTATTTATTTAAAGAAAATTTATAGAATGCCTGTTGTGAGCTGGACACACTGTTTTAATTGTTGGAGTTTTGTAATGTGTTAAACATAGGGCAAGTTCTCTTTTTTGAAATCATTCTTTTATCAAAAAATTAGTTACTTAATAGTATATTCTTCCGTTTGCATTTCATTTTGTTCATAACAAAATCTATATTGTGATTACTTAAATTTAAAAATTAATCTGAAGCAATTGACCTATTTTCATATTTTCCTCATTAAAGGTGGATCATAGTACCTATCTCCATTTATGCAAATAATCTTTCTTGGCTCTCCAGAGTGCATATACCCAAGATTATCTGAGGTATAAGTGTATTTTGTTGCTTTTATCATATAGCTATTACTTTTTGATAAATAAAACATTTTATGTTTTCTATATCTTTTCTGCATTTTGTGACTTTTCAATGGATTATCTTGAGTTTTATAAGGAAAAGCTTGTCTCTTTTTCCCTAAGTGATATAATTATTATTACTGTTTCCTGTTTTACTGCACTGTCCAGCACTTCCAGATCACTGACAGAAGAATATGATTTTAAAAAGACACTTTTATTTAGGAATTAATGGGGTGATTTTTGTGTTCATCATTTAGGTAAAAGGAAAAACATTAAACTACTTCTGTGAGGTCACAGTCTTCTCATTTTTACTTAACAAAAAATATCTCTGAAATAGATACTGAATTTTATTAAATGCCTCTTTGACATATAGAGTGTTTCTTCTTTGACTCTTTGGCGTGATATATATTTAATACTTGTCTTAAGTCATAGTACATTCTAGTGATAACTCTACCTGCCATATTGTATAAGGTTCGAAGCTGTTATTAAAATTTTTGCTAGCACTTAATGTAGAATTTTTATAATTTTCACAAGTAGGATTGGGCTTTAATTCTCTTTTGTGTTGCCTTTTTCAGGTTTAAGTAGGAGAGTTGTTTTACTTTATAAGATGAGTTGGGAAGCTATTTTTTTCTGTCATTTGGAATAGCTTATATATCCTGGGAATTATCTATTTTTGGATATTTTAAAGAATAGATAAATTGTAAGGTAGTGCATCTTACAATCAAGGGGATGTTAGAATTGAGTAAATAATGTATTGTTTTGTTGTCATTTATAGAAGAGTAACCTGAGGCAAAGAGATACTAAACAACTCACAACTACTAGTTGGTAGAATAAAGATTTGAAACCAGGTGGTCTGGCACCAGAGTTTTGGCTCACACCCAGTGCCCCAGACTGCTGTAAGCTCTGTACAAGCTCCATGACTGACTGTGTCGCTTACTCTTAGCTTCCCATGTTGACTGGATACTGGATCCTGGCACATTTGGCTGCTCTAAGCTTTATTACTTATATTAGCATAACTTCTTGGATTTTCTGCACCTCATATCATTGATACCTGTGTGCTGTGCCCATTTACTCTGCTGCTCCAGGCTCTTGAAGTCCAGGGTCAAGCCTCAGGCCTGCCCTACTCCCACTCCCTGCAACTAACCACCGCCCCCCCCCCCACCAACCCCAGCTTATCCTCAGCCTTATCTTGGCTCTCTGTGTCTGACTTCTGCTTCCCCTGTATAATTCCTTTGTTGTCTCAGTGTTCTAGATACCAATAGTGATACCAAGAAGGATTTGTAACAATGGGATTCCTAGAAAACTGCCTCCAAGGGGATTCTGACTAGCGTACCACTCTGTTAGTATCATATGAGTATAGAATACAGAGGTGGATTCAAGTGTTCACACATTTGTCCTCTCATATGCCAGCATGATAGTGCTACAGTTTTATATCTAGTCATTTGATGTAAACTCTCTCTCTGCAAATCCTAAAATATCCTTAAAATATTACACTAATAATTTCCCCCGGGGGTCGGGGCCAGGTGCAGGGACCTTCCGTTGTATGCCCTAGCTTCTCTTGTACTTGCCATAGATTCCTACATGTAGTGGGTGCTCGGTGCATTTTTAACTGAATTTATTACCTTGCAATGCATTTGGGTCCAAGAAATTACATTATATCCCCCCTGCATTTATTTTTCAACATTTCTGAAGTGTCATTTCCTGCCTAGGTGGGAAACTTTTCTATAAACAGAGCACTTGCTTTCTGATCGGGGCCTGTTCTATACAATAAGAGGGAGAGCGTTTTCTCAGTGTGGCCTCAAGGGCAACTCTCCGGATATGGACGATGACTCATCCTCCCAGGGTCTCCCTGCTGAAACGCTGCAAATAAATATCTTCTGCAGAGGACACAGAATACTGTGGTGCGGATAAGAGAAAGCTCAGCGCTGGTGGGCAAAGGAGGCTCTGCAGTCACAAAGCTGTCAGCCGCAGCTGAGAAACCCCTTCGAAAGGGAGAATCAGAGGATCGAGTAGTGCCCCTGGGTGTTTTGGCAGTTTAAAAACAGTGCAAGCATATTTGCTTAAAACCCTAAGAATATGCTTAATTGCAGAGCCTGGAAGGTAACATTGAAATGCAGAGATAATAAGAAAATGTCAGGGCTAGAAAGCTAAGGATCTTGGTGAAACATAGCAACAGTGCTAAGCCAAAATTGGTGTTTGGCTATTTTTATGCAAATAGCTTAGTTTCTGATAATGCTTGTAATTACACAACAATTATCGGGAAATACGAGAAAACAGATTTGTCTGTCAACCTAGATGGTAAACTCCTTGGTGAACATTTTCTCCAGGCATGAGAACATAAGGGATAATGAATCATGAAAGCTATATCCCTTCAACACACCTTTATTGACTTGCTAATATGTGTCATGCCAGGGGTGTTGGTAGGATGGGGGATGGGTGTATGGTTGAGAAGGACCTGAGAGAACCCACAGTGGATTAGAGCGCAGCTTTGTAAGCACTGGATGACATAAGAACACATGAGAGACCCTTCCTTTGGGGGAGGGGGATGACAGTGATGGGGGGGAAAAGCTGGATGCTGAGTTGGATTTGGAAGAACAGGTTAGAGTTTTCTGGGTAAAGAAAGGTGGAATTAATATGGCTTATTCCATATCAAGTGAGCATCATCTGCAAGGGAACAAAGTGTGAGACACCATGTTACCTTTGGAGAACTATATGTAAAATTGTTCAGTATAGCTGCAGCTTGAAGGGAGAAATAGCCAGGCTGAAGTGGAGAAAAGGCAGATCATGAAGGGCCATGTGTTAGGTTGGGCTCCCCCAGAAACAGACCCTGAGATAAGGACTTGAGGGTCAGTGGTTAGTTTGGGAGGTGATCCCAGGAAGCACTTGGTAGAGGAGAAGGAAATGAGAGCAGGTTACTGCTATGGGCAATTGGGGCTCAGTCCACTGGGGATCTCTGGAGTGACTGCATCTCTGAGTTGTCCTGTCTGAGGGGCAGGAGCTGGGATATATATCCAGCCAGCTCTCATCTATTATTGGGTGAGGGCTGCTCCCAGGAGAGTTCACTCCCTGGCTCTTTGGGCTTTCTCCTGAGCCTGAAGAAAGCTCTCAGGAAGACACTTACAGGTGCTTGTGGTAACAAGCTGTTGGCATGTACAAGAAAGGTGCATTTCAAGGGGATAAGAATGGGACACATATGGCATCTACTACTGGCCATGTATGCCATGCTAAGGATTTAGGCTTTTAGCCTAAGGAAAAGGGGGGAGCTACTGAATTATTTTCATCTGGGGAGTGGTAATATGATGAGATTGGCATTTTAGAAAATTTTTTCCTGGTATCAATAATAAGAATGGACTAGAGTGGCACAACAGTGGTAGAAATAGACTGGATGTTTTGCGGACACTTGGAGGAGGAATCATGAGGGCCTGAATATTTAACAACTGACTCTTCAACAAAAAGAAATAAGATTCCTCATTTGTAGAGTTTGCTGATTCCCATGGTATAAATACTCCTGTAATAGCCAGTTTCAAGCTACTAATGTGATGTTACCGACTGCTGAGCTGGGAGGAGATGTGCCTAGTCAGCTCTCACTCCAGCACACCGTGGGCCTGAACTGAAGCAGTGGTGGTGCTATGAAGAATAAGGAAAGTATCTGAAGAAAAATTGAGTAGAATAATAACTGATAGAGGGGATAAGATGTAATGAGGCAAAAGGAATGACACTCAGATATTTGCCTTCTGTATCTAATTAGGTGATGGCACCCTTCACTGAGATAGGGAATTTAGAATAATGATAATATTGATGAAGTAGTGCTTCATCAGATAGAATGCTTACTATGTGCCAGGCACTACTTTAAGCCCTTTGCACATATTATTTAATTTTCAAACTAACAATAATCTTACGAGGAAGTTATCATTATTATACCTACTTTACAGATGAGGAAATGGCGATGCAGAGAGGTTAATTCATTTGCCCAAGCTTATTATGTGGCTCAATCAGGATTTCAAACCCAAGCAGCTCGGCCCAGAGTCCATGCTCACACTGACACACTAGCAGATTGAAGACAAGAGGGAGAGTTTAATTTTTGACGTAGTGTGATGGAGTGTCTATGGGAGATGCAGCTGGAGAGGTTTACCAGGGAATTGGCCACGTGAGTCTGAAGCACACTGCTGGATTTGGGATGAAATTAATGTATTTGTGGATCTTCAGTGTATAGGTAGTTGAAGCCAGGGGAGAAGATGAGATGACCCAAGGTAAATGCATAGAATGAGAGGATAAGGGATATTTAGGGCAGGGCTTATAGAAAAGAACATTTATGGATGTGCCGAGGAAGAGAGTCTTGCAAAAGAAAGGGAAAAGGGCAATCAGAGGCAGGATAAAAACAAGGGAGTACTGTGACAAAAAAGGGAAGCATTTAAGAAGAAGGAAGTAGACAATTAAGTGTTACAGAACATTTAAGGAAAAAAACCCTCTAAAAAGTGTCCTTTGGATCCGGAAGCTAAGAGGTCATTCCCAAAGAAGGGGCAGTGGGAGAAACAGGAGGTGATGGCTGAGGTTGAGTTGAGAACTTTGGCTGGTGTGAACTCCTCCAGCTGGAAGTTTTTTTTTGAGAAGGGTCAACGGTGAATGGTTCTCAACATTGGCTGCACATTGGAATCACTGTGGAGTTTTTAAAAATATTTATCTCCTCCCCAGAAATTACGATTGATATATCTAGGTGTGTCCTGGGCATCAGGAACTTTAAACGATTTCCAAGGTAACTGTAATATGCAACCAGGTTTAGGACCACTGGGCTAGAGGGAGACAGAGCGTCAGAGAGGTGATACTTGATGCGGGGAGGCCCTTGAGGAAACACTGCAGAGGCGTTTTCCAATAGGGATGAGGAAGTTAAATGAGTTTCTCCCTGAGGCTAGGGTGCCAAATACAGGCTGTTTGACGGAACCCTTATTAAGTTCATGGTTATCCAAAGACCTTAAGAGGACTCCCTTAAGGAAGTGGCTAATTGGTCCTAGGTGTGTAGCTGGAACACTGTGGAGGGTTAAAGAGGAGTGCACGTGGGGGTGAGGGGGAGAAACCAGGTCATTTCACCTCCCAAAGTTTTTGGGTGCTGACTCCTGTTTTAATCCTCTTGTGGGACCTGTTCTCTGTGGGTGCTTGTTGATCTGAATGCTGAATGTTGGGCCTATGGCTTTCCTTGGCATTCCCAACCTTCCTAGTTGTCCAGTCTTGCCTGGCTGCTTGGAAACCAGTCCATGTGACCGTTCTGACCTTCACTATTTCTTTTTATTCAAACTCCAAGTGCCTAAGTGGTTTTGATCCTTGGATATGCCAAGGTAATTCTATCCAGGCATATTTCTTTCATTTTTAAATACATACTTTATCTTAGAATTGTTTTAGACTTACAGAAAAAAAATGTGACATAGTACGTAATTCCCATATACTTCACACCTAATTTCCACTATTAACATCTTACATTTGTGTGGCATATTTGTCACAGTTAATGAACCAATATTTGTACATTATTAGTCACTAAAGTCTATACTTTTTCAGATTTCCTCAGTGTCCAGGTTCCTTTCAGGATACTACATTATATTTAGTCATCATATTTCCTTAGGGCCCTCTTAGTTGTGACAGTTTCTCAGACTTTCCTTGTCTTTGATGACCTTGACAATTTTGAGGAGTACTTATCAAAAATTTTGTAGAATGTCCCTTGAATGGGGTTTACCTGATGATTAAATTGTGGTTATGCGTTTCTGGAAGGAAGATCACAGGCAAAGTGCCATTCTCATCACATCAAGTCAAAGATGCGTGCTATCAGCATGACTTACTACTGATGAAGTTGACCTTAATCACCTGACCAAGGTAGTCCTTGCCAGGTTTCTCCACTATAAAGTCACTCTTTTTCTTTTCAGTACTGTATTCTTTGGAATGAAGTCGTGTAGGTAATTTTTTTCTTTGCTTTTATTTTTTCTTTCTTCTTTTACTTTTGTATTTTGAAAATTCAAACATATAAAAAATATACAGAATAATATAGTGAATCCTTACATACTCAGCACAAAACTTCAATACATATCATGCTCATTCTTGTTTTATCTATATGGGTGTGTTCAAATTTTAGCATGCATCAGAATCACTTGGAGGCCTTGTTAAAACACAGATTTCTGGACTTCACCTTAGAGTTTCGATTCAGTGAGTCTGGATTGGTGCCCAGAGAATCTGCATCTCTAACAAGTTGCCAGATGCTGCTGTCGGTCTGGGGAACCACACTTTGAGGACCACTGACCTATTAGCTCTCCCACTTCTACTTCATTATGTTGAAAGGAAATTATTTTGAAAGCAAAATAAATCTCAGGTATCATATTATTTTATCTTTAAATACTCAGTGTGTAACCCTAAATATAAGGAGTTTAAAAAACATATTTATGATGCCATTTTCGCATCAAAATATTAATTATTCTAATATCATTGAATACCTAGTTAGTGCTCAAATTTGCCTGACTGTTTCATAAATACTTTTACAATTGGTCATTCAATCCACATAAGCTCTGCACATTGTATTTGATTGATATGCTTCTAAATTCTTTTTTACTTTCATTGTAGCGGTCTACAGACTATGATCCATATCCTGTATTTGTGAATAAAGTTTTATTAGGATACAGCCATACTCATTCATTTAAGATTGTTCATGGCTGTTTTCCAACTACAACAGTGGAGTTGAGTGGTTGCATTGTGGGCTATAAGGCCTGCAAAGTAACAAGTATTTACTATTTGTTCCTTTACAGAAAATGTTTGCTAAGCACTTGCCCCTATGCTCTTCCTTCTCCTCTTTTTTCTTTGAACATATTTGCTGAAGAAACCAGGTCATTTTTCCTACAGGGTTTCTCATATTCTAGATTTTGATGACTGCATTCCCCCCATTGTTATTTATCATGTTTCTCTGTCCCCTGTATTTCTTATAAACCGATACACAGACCAAAAGGCTTGAACAGATTCAGGTTCGATACTTCGGCAAGATTTCACTAGTGGGTTCAACTGGCTCAGATCTGTATTATACAAAAGTACTTCTGGCAACAATATGAAAGAGATATCGATGAAGCAAGTGAAAACTACTCAGTGTGAAAGCACTTCCCCAGGACTCATAGTAACAACCTTTACATTCCTTAGCGTGGTATTTTAGGTTACTCGTGATCCAGGCTTAACCTCTGTTGCCAGCCTTATGGCATACTCTTAATTCCTGTACCCTGCACTATAGCCATGTTAATATACATTTTCCCTACTACATTGCCCCAGAAAAGGTGGCCCACCATGGACCTGTAGCATTGGAATCCCCTGGGAGCTTGTTAGAGATGAAGGATTTCAGGCCCCACCCGCAGGCCTAACTTACTCCCAGTCTGCCTTTTAATTAGATTCTCCAGTTGATTCATAGGCACATTAAAGTGTAAGAACTTTATTCTAACTCTTTCCAGCCTTTTCTGCTCCTCCTGTTGCCTTGATCTTTCTGTGCATGTCTACTCTTCCCTTTTCTCTTTTGCTTCGTCCTTCAAGCCTTTGTTCAAATGTTTTTGTCCTGAATTCTTTACTGGTTTTCTCAACTTTGAATATGAGGACCCTTTGCTTCTTCACAGCTTTGATGCTGTGTTTGGCATACCACTCTCATAAAACTCTAATTTCATTTCTTTTTGGTGACCTGGGTGCATGAGAAACTACTACACTTAAAGCTCTTAAGCGCAATAACCATGCCTCATTCATTTCTGTATCCACCCAGCACTTTACTTTGTAGATATTAGAATTTCTATTTAAAAGGCAAGAAGTAGAATACATAAATGAATACGCTTGGTTAGAGGGTGCCAGCATGTGCTCTCCTTTGTCCTTTTCAGCAGAAGTCACTGGTACCTTCATCTGGCAAATTTAGCCTTATTTATTTTCATATCCAGTCTTGACCAAGGCAAACAGCTTATATTAACATCACACCCACCATATATTCATTTCTGGAATTACCGTTGACATGAACTCAGCCTGGTGTGAGCTCTGAGCCCTGTGTGCCTGCCAATATGTTCCCTTCTCCCTATTCCCAGCCCCTCCTAATCTCACTGTGTGTGCTTAGCATGTAAAATTAAATTCATCTCTATGCTTGGTTTGAAATCTCATTTTCCTTCTGTCTTATGGTTTAACCAGCCACCAGAGTCAGTTCACCCTACCTGGATACAGATGTTACCTGTGATCACCAACACAGCTATTTTGGACACTGCAGTTTACACTGCTAGTCAGTGCAGTCCACAAACACATATGCACGCACAACATGGCTAGATTGTTTCCTTTGAACCCAGTTCTTCAGTTATTCCGCTTTTTCCACGTGGCTCCTGGTTGAGCTTGTTATAGAGAAATGCAGTCCTTGAGACTAACTTGGAGGTCAGTGACATGGGGACTGCAGACTGGCCAATTGTGGCTTGACCAGGTGCTAGGAGAGTTGGTCCATTTTGGCAGGAAAGGGACAGTAGTATTTTTATCAAGAGCCTTAGGGCTTTGCTGAGGTAGCTGTACTAAATTGCATTATTCTGGTATTTCTCCCTATGCTTGCTTCAGTGCTATGGCTTTTTACACCTACTCAAAGTATACGTCAATTCATATCTCATTAACTTCTCCAACTAAGCTCTATAGGTCCACAGCTATTAGCACTATCAGTATGCCTCCTACTTGATTGTTCTCCTTTATCTGTGAATTATCCCAAAACTAAGGGGGGCTTACCTAGCTTCTAGGGGCAGGGACTCAGTCCTTTTCTGCATGCTAGAGGGAGGGAGAAATTGTATCTCTACTATTGCTACGGCTTTTTGCTATTATACAGTATGGTACGGTATTGTACGAAAAATTATCCTGTGATATCCCATGAGTGTTTGTTTCCCCTCAGGTAGTATATCCACTGGTCCCGGTTCCCGCATAGGCTACAGTGGTGTTTGTTCCAGACTTGGTCTCCAGCGCAACAGCTCTTTAGGTTCATACTCATATGCTTATCTCTTCTCTCCAAATATCACCACTACTAGGGTCTGAAGGCGCTTCCATCATAAGCCATATGCTGATAGATTTTTTTTGTTAGCAACACATTTATGGATTTAGCTATGCCTAATTTCTTGGACTAGATTTACTTTCTCTTTTCCTCTTCATGTAGGTAATAAATTCTAGTCCCTAAATTTGACTTATGACCATTCCCCAACACCAGTTTCTGTTCTTGACTCACCAGTTTTGGTCCTTATTTTACTATTATACTCAGTATTGCGATATGATCACATTTGCATATTTCTGGATTCATGTGAAAAATTGTTTTAGGAGCGGGTGGTGGATCTGCATGCTTATTAAATAATTGGAAATAGCTAAAATACTGATAAACTAAATACGAGGTGGCCAGTCATGTGAGTGTGTCATGAAGGAAGGGTTATAATGAATCCAATTCTGTGTGTATGGGTTCTAAATAAATGAAAATGTATTTCAGTTTTGCTCAGGCAACCATTTTTCCCCTTCCTAATTCAAGTGATATCCAACAGAAAAGTAGGTCACAATTTTATCTTAGAAAATTTCATATTCATTTTAGAATATATTAGCCTCATTAGTAACAATCTGAATTTCAGCAACCCATCTCCCCTTTGGGGGATGACAGTCGAACCATACACTCTGGGGGTGTGGAGAGGAGAAAACTTTTCCTTGAAGGCTGCACTTGCAAAACCAAGGAAGTCAAATGCCTGTCTAGCCCTATGCAACTTTGGGTTGAAATTACTTGAGATCCCATTAGAGAGTTATTTTATTCAAAATTTAGCTAAACGTGTGTGAAATATTATAAATAATCTTCAAGGATAGCATCTTCTGAAATCTGGTCTCAGGAGACTGTTTCAAATATTTGCGGGGGAGAAGGATGTCACCTCTCTATTGAGATATGCATGCAGCATACATATTATATGCACATCTCTGAGGCTCCAGAAAAGTTCCTTGCTTTTATAATTTTTAAATTTGATGATTGCCTTCAGACTGAAACTCTTCCACATAGAAGAGTTGGTGTTACTGCTGCTCTTTGAAACCTCATCTAATCTGAGATTTTGTTGAAAAACAGAACCCCACACCCACCATCCACTTCTCTGGGAGAAAAGCGTGTTCTGCCCAGTGTTGCCCTGATTACAGGTGATTGGCTTACGCATGGTCATTCTCTACTTGGCTTCCTCATGGTAGAAAGGAACAGCAAGGGCTTCCCTGGTGGCGCAGTGGTGGAGAGTCCGCCTGCCGATGCAGGGGACACGGGTTCGTGCCCCGGTCCGGGAAGATCCCACATGCCACGGAGCGGCTGGGCCCGTGAGCCGTGGCCGCTGAGCCTGCACGTCCGGAGCCTGTGCTCCGCAACGGGAGAGGCCACAACAGTGAGAGGCCCACGTACAGAAAAAAAAAAAGAAAGGAACAGCAAAAACATGCCTACCATTGGGACATTTGTGTATCCAAGGAGTATAGTTACATTTGTCCCCATTTGATTATTTTATCTGAAGAGCACAATAATACATACTCACTATAAACATTCAGGAAAAGCAGAAAAGTTTGAAGAAGCAGAAAATAAAAGACTTGCCTAAAATCCTAACACCCAGAGGTAATAATTTATCATTTTTGGCATGTTTTCTCTTGTTCTTTTTCTTTGTGTTGCTTTATGTAGATATGTAACAAAAGTTGTTGTTTGACCCTAAGCTGCATCCATTTCTTGGAGTCAGGCAGGATGCCAGCCAGCATGGTCAGCTGAGGGCCCTCTTCTGGGTCACAGACTTTCTGTAGTTTCTTCACATGGTGGAAGGGGCTAGAGAACTCTTTCAGGCCTCTTCCATCAGAGCATTAATCCCATTCATGAGGGCTCTACGCTCATGACCTAATCACCTCCCAAAGTTCCTGCCTTCTAATACCATCACCTTGGGCATTAGGTTCTCAACATAAGAATTTGGGGGACACACAAGCATTCAGTCTACACCACTGTGGTATATCCATACAATGGAATACACACAACAATTTGTGTGAATCTCATAATATTTATACTGACTGACAGAAGCCAGAGGGAAGAGTACATAGAGTGTGATTTCATTTATATAAAATTCTAGAAAATGCAAACTAATCTCTAATGAAAAAACACAGTGGTTCTTGGAGGTAGGGGTTGTAGAGGGGCAGGATGGAAGGATTACAAAGGGATATGAGGAAACTTGGGGTTGATGGATATGTTCAATATCCTCCTTTGTGGTGACAATCTCATAAGTATATACATACACCGAAATTTGTCCAGTCGTACATCTTAAATATGTGCAGTTTATTGTATGTCAGTTATAGCTCACAAAAGCTGTAAAGACACAGTCTTCCTTGGATGAGACTGAATATATCAGTCATGGCTCATTGGTTGTAAATCACAGAAAGTGACTTGGTATAAATTAAAGAGAATTCATGGAAAGGGTAGAGGGAACTTAACAGAACTGTTAGGAAGGCTGAAAGAGCCAGACCTGTAATGGAGCAGGACCTAAGACAACTTCAGAGGCCCGGGAAACAGAAAGAAGTGCCTCATACCTGACAGCATCTGGTTAGGATGTCTCCTCTGCTCAGTGAGTAGATTCTACCATTTTCAGGCTGGGGAAATGGGATAACGGACTTATACCATTATTATTCTGTTTAAGAGTAAGATTCCAGAGAGGAGTATTCCCCTTAGCTGGGGGAAGGATGATATAGCTAATTTTTTAAAGGAAATTAGAGTGTTATTAGGACAGAAGAAGGAATGCTGAGTATCATAAAAATCAAATGCCCACTGCTCAAGGACTTTTGTTTTCTGTTCTGGTTACTATTCCTTTTTTTGTGGGATTAATATTAATTTATTAATAACCGAACAGAGCTACCTAAAAACAGTGTTTTTAAAATGGAAATAAATTAATATAGTTGTTTTTCACTGTAATAATAATATATACTCATTATAGACTATTTGGATAATAACTGGAAGACTAGAAGAAAGAAAACAAGTCATTCACAGACTCACTGCCAAGAAGCAATCGCTTTTAAAATTCATTAAGTTTTTGACATAGGTTATGTATCTTTAATGAACATTTTTATTTTTCAGTTAATCTTCACAATTATACAGAGAAATAATTGGCCATAAATTCCAATATGTCCTTTGAATTCAGTGCTTCCCACACTTCAGCTATCTGGAACACCTCCCTCACACCAACCGTTTCTGCAGTATGGGGTGTTTAAAGTTGACTGATTAGATATCAACCCACTTTTTAAAAATTAATGCTTTATTCTTTTAGAGCAATTTTAGGTCTATAGCAAAATTAAGGAACGGTCAGATTTCCCATATACTACCTCCCGCCCCCCTCCACCACCCAACAGCCTGTCCCATCATAAACATCCTCCACCAGAGTGGTGCATTTGTTACTGGTGAGCCTACAGTGGCACATCGTAACCACCCAAAGTCCATAGTTTACATTAGGGTTCACTCTTGGTGTTATACTTTCTGTGGGTTTGGACAAATGTATATCCAGCTACTAGTAAATTGGGGTATGACTAATCAGTCCTAAACTTAGTAGCTTAGCACAGCAAATCATTTTATTATTTCCCATGTGGGTCCAGAATTTAGAAGGAGATAGGTTGGGTGGTCCTGGCTCTGGTCTCATATTTGCAATCAGATGGAGCTGAAACAGTGGGGGCTAGAGCAATCTGGGGCCCCCCAGGAATCTCTTCATGTAGTCTTGGGTTTCTCTATGTGGTCTCTATTCATGGACTGGTCTGGTCCTTATAGCATGGCAGTCTCATGATGGTTGAAGTCTTCAAGAGAGAATATTGACAAGCCAGAAATTTCATTGCCTTCTGTGACCTACATTTAGTGTTACTTCTACCTCATTCTAGTGGTTATAGGCAAGTCACAAGCCTACCCAGATTCAAGGAGATGAGATAGATAACCCATCTCTCAATGGGAAAAACATCAAGATCATGTTGCAAACAAAGGCACATGGGATGGGAGATATCGTTGTAGCCATCTTCGGAGTATATAAACTGCTACACTTTTTCTCTATAATTAGGAAATTTCAATTCTTCTGGACTCAAAATGTGTTATGTAAGTCAGTACACTGAATTAAAAGCCTTTTGTAGGAGGGTGTCTTTAAAAATGAAATGTCTTTCTCCTGCCTTTGTAAAGGAAAGAGAGCTTCCTATATGATTTTTTTTTAAATCTGCTGAAAGCTGGGCTCCAAAGTTTTCTTTGGTGATGCATAGACATTTTATGGTAAAGAAAGAGTGCTAGATTGATATTCATAAGCTCTGCGGTTATAACCTATTCTTGCGACTATCTTTGGCTACTGAATCTCAGTTTAACTCTCTGTAAAATGGGAATACTATGTCTCCTATGCATCCCCTGGCTTTATGTTGAGGAGCAAATGAGGTTGTTAGTATGAAACACTGTGAGAAAAATGCCACATAAAAATGAGATTTTGCTGTTGTTCTTCTAAATAATTGTAATGTTTTATGGTCCATAGGGATAAGAAACTCTTCCTAATATCTGACTTAAATGTGTTCGTTTGCCACAGCTCTCTGTAACTAGCCAACTTGAAATTGGTTGTGTCTGTTTCCCTCTGGTAAAACAGTGACAGGGTCACATGCGGAGGTTTTGGTATGTTACCGCTGTTATTTTCACAATATGGTGCCATATAATTTGATTTGTATTCTGTGCATCGCATAAGCCTTTTGCTCAGCTAGCAAACAGTACTGAGCTTCTGGCTTCTAGTATTATTACTCAAGAATCCCTAAATCATTTTCCTGATCATTGCATTGCATTGCATTGCTACCACTTAACACGGATCCTCTGTTTTGGTTCATTGTCTCTAGACTTATTATTTTACATTCGTCTGCGTTAAATTGCATTCTTGGTTTATTGGTCAAGTCACCATGAGGTAACAAATCCATCTGAATCATGCCGTTGTGTTTTTTCCTATGTGCTGCATATATACCATATAAGACTAATAAAAATCTATGTACCTTAAAGGAGGTTATGAATATTTTATTGGTTCTACTTCAGGGTCAGGCTAACAACTCAAAATAGGTCAAGCCCGTGTTCAAGGTACCAGGCCACTGAACAGAGCTTCCAGGAGGGAAGGAAGCCAGTATTTTCCAAGGGAAAGCTTAGATAAAATCCGGTTCACTCTATAAACTTGTACCATTTTTACTGGTGGCCTAGGGCTCATAATTTTAGAACTCTCATTTTATCTTTGTTTAAATACCCATGTTATAGTCCCCTTTAAAAATACTTTTCTGAAAAGGAGTATGATCCATTCAAAAGTAGACTGCCTGTGTCAGAAACGCAATTAGCTTGGACCACTGTTTTAAGAAATTTGCTTAAAAATGAGATAAACACATTGAATGAAAATTAAGTTTTAATGACTTCTAGTTTCATGCATACGAAACATGTTTGGAGCCTACTATGTGTAGGAAGTTAGCTGCAGTAAAATGTAAACTGAAGAGATCCTCTTTGAAGAAGTTATAGATCAGTGAAGGAAAAACGTGATGACAAATTATTACAGTTCACTTCTATATGGAATGCCTCTAGATGTTTCCATAGAGAGCTGGAGATGTACAGCGCAGGAAATAACTAACTCTGCTTGGGAAGTTTAGGAAAGGTAGGAAAGAGCAAGAACTGGGCTTAAGAGACAGTCTGGGGCTTCCCTGGTGGTGCAGTGGTTGAGAGTCCGCCTGCCGATGCAGGGGACGTGGGTTCGTGCCCCGGTCCGGGAAGATCCCACATGCCGCGGAGCGGCTGGGCCCGTGAGCCACGGCCACTGAGCCTGCGTGTCCGGAGCCTGTGCTCCGCAACGGGAGAGGCCACAACAGGGAGAGGCTGACGTAGCACAAAAAAAAAAAAAAAAAAAAAAAACAAACCCGAAGAGGCAGTCTGAGCCATTTTCTTGTTTGGCTTTGAGACGTTGTGAAGTAGGGAGGAATCACATATGCACAGAGAAGAAACAATCTGTTACCTCCCTGGTCCTTCCTCACCTGCCATAGCTTCTGGAAGTGATAGGAACGCCTACAGAACTCCTGGGGAATTAGGAAGATGATCAGGGATACTATCTAGAGCTTACTGAGGAGAGTGAGATATTCCTATTGAAGGATCAGGTAGAAAAAATCTGCAGGAGAACTTGAGGTGACAGCTCTAAAGAGCAATGTCTTCGTTAAGTAGACAAAAGCAGCTAGTCATTGTGATCTTTTAAAAGATGCATAGGCTTGCAAGAGGAGTGAGAGAGAGAGAGAGAGAGAGAGTGTGAGTGTGTGTGTGTGTGTGTGTGTGTGTGTGTGTGTCTTTGCGTAGGGAGTCAGAATAAAATCATTTCTGGTGGTGCTTTGAGAAAAGATTCAGAAAACTTGAATACAGTATTAATGCTATAGTTTATTCATTTATTTTGATAAATTCTTAACATCACTGGATGGGAGAGAATATTGTGATTTCTGAAGGGTTCCTTTAGCAAGTGACAGTATAAGTTAGTTTTCTTCAACTGATAATTAATTATCCACAGCAGAGGAAGTATTAAGGCAACAAAAATGTCCCTGTCCCGAAGCAGTTGGCCATGACATAGTAGACAGTCATAGGCGCAAGGAAGAATAAGCGATCAATCTGAGCTCACTTGGTAATTTATCTCTCCCTTCACTTTGAACGGCTATAGCATTTATCGTTATGTCCTGCCTAATTTAGCACTTAATAACATAGTTTCTCATTGTCCTCTAATTGTTTGATAAATGAAAGTCATCTGTCCCCAGCCAGACTGTATTCTTCCTAAGGGCAGGGACTTTGTTCTTGTCTTGTCTACTCTCTCCTCATCTATCCATGCCCAGTGGAGTGATTAGTAGGCAGCTATTAAGTGTCCTGTGAATACACACTTGTTTGATGGTCTAAGGGACCATGTAATCAGGCTCAGTTATTTGACTTCTTCAGCCCCAGTTTCCTTTTCTGGAAAATAACAAAGTTAAACTTGGTGATTTCTAAGGCCTTTTGTGTCCCTGAGGATCTTTAATTAAGACTTTAATCTGCTTCTTGTATTTTACCGGATGGAATAAATCTACTATTAACATCCATAATCAGATATTAATATTATACATATATCTGGTATTTTTCTTTTTT
>RJWK010003827.1:0-37281 GCA_004363435.1 Platanista minor | reverse complement strand
CCACCAGGGAAGCCCCTGGTATTTTTCTTAATTGTAAAGCCAACATATTACTTAATTCATCCAGCTATCCACAAAACTATTTCAACCAGTATGTACATACTGTGGGCCAGGTATTTTAGGAGATGCTGAATAGTTACTGGGGAGCAATGTAAACATAGCCCACGGGTGATTAGCAAGGGATAAAGGAAGCCTACAGATGATAAGCAAGGGATAAAGGGAGCCTACAGATCATTAGCAAGGGATAAAGGAAGATGGATAATTAAGCAATAGCTACAAAAGGAGATGAAGGCTTTGCTGGGAGTGGGGACCCAGTTATGGGGGCACATGTCTGAGTGCCCACCCCTGTCTCTTGGGCTTCTGGAAGTGTTGCTTGCTAGTGATATTTGGTCTAAGATGACTTGAAGATTACAATGGGTCAACCAGTCGGAGTTGGGGAGCAGAAGCACAACCTATGAAAAGATCCTTGAAGTAGGAGAGAGTGTAGATACTGAAGGAATTCCAGTTAGGTCTGGAGTGAGATTTGGAGTGATTTTGAAGATTTTGAGTGAGAATTTTAGGTGAGCCATGAGGTGCAGAGATGGGCAGAGCTGGGCCAAAAGTCAGACCATTAAAGAACGCTAGAACTTCTTTCTTTTTTTTTTTACATCTTTATTGGAGCATAATTGCTTTACAGTGGTGTGTTAGTTTCTGCTTTATAACGAAGTGAATCAGTCATACATATACATATGTTCCCATATCTCTTCCCTCTTGCGTCTCCCTCCCTCCCACCGTCCCTATCCCCACCCCTCCAGGTGGTCACAAAGCACCGAGCTGATCTCCCTGTCCTATTCGGCTGCCTCCCACTAGCCATCCATTTTACCTTTGGTAGTGTATCTTTTAAGGAGTGTGAAAGCCACTAGAGGGTGGGAAGGATAACATGATCCTATCTGTATTTTTTAAAAAACACTTCAACAGTCCTTTCATGTTTTATGTTCCAGCCATTGAAATCCAACACAGACTTCTGACATAATCTAAGATTCATTTGTATCTGACTTAAACATGAAATGATGACTTTTACTTTATTATAGCTAGCAGATACTCCTAACCAATTCAACACATTTTAGTGTTTTTCAGCAGAGATAGACCATAACTGTTTGAGGTAGCTTTGATGAAAATTGAAAAAAGTTACTGCCTCTAATTATTTTTGTAATTAACTTGCTGATATCCTCAATAATGTGTTTTTTTAAAAAAAATGCTGTTGCTGATCAGTAAAATTGTTCAGTGCTGAGTTAGTATGAAAGAACAGCCAAGTTCATTGGAAAGTGCATAGATTTGGATGCATACTAGCACAGGAGCTCCTTAATTGTTAACAGTGAGGGCTTGAGTAATTCATTTGACCTCTATATGCTTCAGTCTCCCTTCTGGAAAATGGAGACAATAAATCAGGGTTTTTGTAAGGATTAGAATGACTTTTTATAACATATCTGGCAAATGGTCTCACACACAGTATGGGCTTAATAAATATTAGTTCCTTTTCTCCTCCTTCAAAGACTCTTTTCTCTTTAGTAGGAAATAGAAACCATTTGGTATTTCTCTTTATTTTATATGAAAAACTTAGTAAGAACTACCACATGGTGAGCATCATGCTTGTGAGGAATTAAGGAAGGGAATATGAATTAGCATCTGCCATAAAACTCAGCCTAGTTGGATAGAAAGATGTAGTGTAAAAAATAAGATAATTTTTTTTCTTCTCCAATCCCTAGCCTTCCCTCATGGGACAGAGAATAGCTCCACATTTTGGCTTAGTGTCTTTGGAGGAAGATTTTGATCATGTCCCAGATTAATCAGACAAGCAGGAGTTTTGAAAGGAGCCATAGACGTGCCCAATGAGAATGTTTTTATAGTTCTGTTGAGTCTTTTATTCAGGTCAAGTTTATAGGTGCCACAGTTCAATCCCAATAAAGCTACCTCTACCAATTCCATATAAAACACGTTAGGGGAAGTATATAATTCTGTTTGAAAAAGTAGATAAGTATAAATAACTAATACCAGGTAGAGACTGAAAAGTATGGATCAACAATATTTATTGAGAACCTACTGTATTAGTAATAATAGCATTATGAGTAATATTTGTGCTTTGGAAACACTTGAATAGCTTCTTCATGTTTGATCCACATTGTAAAAGTAATATTTGCATTTTAGAAGCAAATATGTAAACAGCCTAATATTTACTGATATGTACTGAAAGCTTCATATATGCCTGGCTGTATGCTGAGTGTTTTATTTGTATTACCTCATTTAATCCACACATCAATCCTAGGAGGTGACTATTATGATTATTTCCATTTTATATGAGGAAACTGAGCCACTGAGAGGTAAGGTAACTTGTCTAAAAACACTCATCTAATAAACATAGTAGCTGGAATTATAGCTCAGGCAATTTGGTCCCAGAGCCTATACTCATTACCTCTACACTACACGGCCTCTGTATGTGATCCTAGATGCCATGTGCAGCTCAACATGGCCGATGCTATCTGCCAGGTATTCTGTACATGAGGACAACAAAGAGGAGAATACATGAACCGTGACCTACAAGGATACAAGATCTAATTGAGAGACAAACCCAGTGACAAGCCATTATGGTACTCCCTAATAATTACTAATATACTCTTTTATTTCCCCAGATGCTGGGGGTGAGGATATTCAGGGTGAAATATATAAACAGTGCACTCAGGTAATATACCCTATATTACCTACGGCAGAGTTTACAAAACGGCAGCCCCAGTTTTGTTTGACCTTCAGGTTTTTTTCAATTGAATTACTTGCCAGCGTATAAAAATCAGATTTTTCATACAATTCCAGATTTCTAGTTTCCTCTGAAAAACTAGAATATCTGATAATACTGGGCCCACAGTAAACCCTGACAAAACTCACCCTGAGTTGAGCAGCTGGTACCTGCTTTAAGAAGGGCAAAGGCGGGGCTTCCCTGGTGGCGCAGCGGTTGAGAGTCCGCCTGCCGATGCAGGGGACGCGGGTTCGTGCCCCGGTCCGGGAAGATCCCACATGCCGCGGAGCGGCAGGGCCTGTGAGCCATGGCCGCTGAGCCTGCGCATCTGGAGCCTATGCTTCGCAACGGGAGAGGCCACAACAGTGAGAGGCCCGCGTACCGCAAAAAAAACAAACAAACAAACAAAAAAGAAGGACAAAGCCCCCCCCCCCGTTAATTATAGAACCCAACAGACATGCCTCGCTCATTCATGTGACCTGTTAGTCCCTGTAGGTGTATCAGTTTTGCAAGCTGCTTTCTCTAAGGGTGCAAGGTTCCCCAGGGGTTCCTAATTTATCAGGGCATGTAGTAGCCTCACTGATACCTAAATAATTGAAGTAGCTTTGTCCTGGTCACTCTGAATCAGAGACAGACTTATCATTGTGCTGATGGAGCTTAAGCTTTAGGGCTCATCTCTTGTGTGACCTTCCCCTCTAGGAGAGGTTCTAGCAATGTTCACATGATCATATGTTTTTGAAAAACTTTGGAAAAGTCAGCTATTTTAACTGCAGTTGGTTAATGTTGTCTCTTTCCATTCCTACATACTCCCTTATAGTTAGGGGTGTTGGAGTGGCGCTGGGCATTCAAAATACGTATTCTCTTCTAAATACTCATTTTGCGTCCATTTAAGCATTCTTCTTTCTTAAAGAGAGCCCCTACATTGTATAAGCTTCAATCTCCCTCTGCCCAGGACGCTTCATTGTTACCTCTAAAGGCAATATTATGCCGGGGTCAGTTTATATATCTTGTGAGAGCCGATGTTACATTATCAGGAATTTTGTGAGGAGGTTGTAAACACAGCCAGTAAGAATTAAATTATATAAACGTACAATTAATTATATTATAAAATATGACTCTTGAAAACTCATTAATTACTAATTATTTTACTACATTTTACTATTATCTGTGCTCTTGAGGTTATTTAAGTCTCTTTTACCTGTGTGGTAGAAATACTACATAATGGAGTGACTGTACATCTCTTCCCACCTCTGTGTACATCATAGACATCACGTTGACATACGTTGATGATTTGAACTTGGCCACGGTAAGAATATTTACACCATAGAAATTGGTAAACTACAAATCGGGGCTTTCTTTTCTTCTGGAGAGTTTATTTTCACATGTTTACCAGCACACCACTCTCCCGTGATTGGCTGCATATTGATACGCAGACTGCAGTATTGCTGGTGCCATATTCCCTAGGGCAAGCAGCCTGAGTTCCAAGGACACAGATCAAAGCTATTGAAATGGCACGTGGATGCCTTATTATGCATTTGGGTGCTTAAAAATGTTTTTTCTTCTTCCCCTGTCATAGATAAGGGGAGAAACCCAAGGATCTGCTCCTGTTCCAAACATTATCTGCTTCTGAATAGAGGTATATTTTAAGTGTAGTGGGAGCATAGCAGAAGGTATGCCTAAGTCAGCCCAAGAGGGAGGTAGTATTGCTCAGGGAAATACTCTGAAAAATAGGGTAAATCACTAGAATTTCTGAATAAGATTAAAAAATTCTGCAGTGCAAAACAGAAACTAATAAAATAAATAAGGTTGATGCCCAGTGGTGGATGACAGCTTCCTTTTATTGAGCTTTGAATGAAGTAGGCATTTTGCTAAGCATGTTACCCATGTTTGATCTCATTTGGTTTTCAGAATAAATAACCCTCTGAGACTGATATTATCATGCTCATTTTACAAAGGGAACCCAAGGCCGAGGGAGGTTAAGCAATTTTCCAAGATCACTAGCTAGTAAAATGTTAAAGCTAGGATTAGAACCTGGTTAGTCTGACTATAGCCCCCCAGCCAGCTCTTAAATATGATGCTGTGCGACCTGTGTGGTAAGTACAATGGACATGACACAAGAGTACTTTTCAAATATAATAATTTATTACTCGTAGACTATAAGCTCTGATGCAGTTAATTATCACACGTTCAGACTCTTGTAGAAGTTTGTATGCTATCATGTGAAGAGTTAGGCAGACATTAATACTCAATATTCTGTGTTGTACACCTGAAACTAATATAATATTGTAAACCAACTCTAATGCAATAAAAATATTCTGTGATCTTAAGGAAATTGATTAACCTCTCTTTGCCTCAGTTTTCTGATCTTTAAAATAATGCCTCTTAACACTGTTGTGGGGAATAAATTATACGATAAAGTACCTTGCATCAGGTCTGTTACATTGTAAAGGTCTAACAGTGTAGCTAACAGATACTGAAGGTTTTCAAGATGTCAGGCACTATTCTAACCACTTTTCATATATTACCTAATTTAATCCTATCAGGCAAGTACTATTATTACTTCCATTTTATAGGTGAGAAAACTGAAGAGCAAAGAGAGTAAATAAGATGCCCAAGGGCATAAGACTTACCAGGGGGTAGGGCTGGGATTCAGTCTCTTAACCACTGAGCTACACTAAACCTTTATTATTTTATTATTATTATGAATAATAATACTACATCTGGGGTTAGAAGACTTTTCATCCAACAGTCAATTACTAAGCACTTACTAGGTATCATCATACCTGGGTTCATAAATATGAAAAGAATATGGTTACTGCTCTGAAGCTGATAAGCTAGTGGGAAATTAGATTTGCAAATGAGCAATTATAAGACTGTGAAATACATTCTAATAGATGAGAAAACACCTAACATTGTTGGAGACTTTCGGTGTGTTCTTCACAGGAGATGACACAAGCTAATATTAAGAAAGAGAAGGCTCCTATCTGATAGAAAAGTGAGAAAACAGGCATTAAAGGAAAAACATACAAGAGAAGAGACATAGAGGTATTCATTTATATCTTTAACAAATAGTTGTGGAGCTACTACTATATTCCAGGCACATTCTGAGTGCTAGAGATACAGTGGTAAACAAGATAGAAGCTTTCAAGGAGCTTATCTAGCAGGAAATAGAGTACTCAAGGAAGGACATGTAATTCAAGATACTTGGGCCATGAGACATTTGAGTGGGAGTGGTGGTAGAAGATGATGCTGGAAAGGTAGGCAAGAGCCAGGTCAGCAAGTGCAGAGGGATAGAAAAACTCCTTGACTCTGGGTACAATCTGGATCTCCCCTCCCACTCATTTGCTGCCCAGAAGCTCAAGACTGATATTGATGAGAAATGAGGGTGCTCTTCTACAGAGGGATGCTACTGTTGTAGGCACTGCTTCCCATTCCTATTTGTACCTTTCTTGCTATATTTCTTTATAATTCTACAACTTCAAGAAAGTAATTGAGTAGCAAGCAGGGAGGTGGCAGTAACTAACACATACTTAAAAATATAGACCACGTGGGCAAAGCTAGGTCTGAAATCGGGGATCCATGGTGACAATATATATTAAAAATTATAATTTATTGATATTGTTAATTTGTTAGCACTATTCATGTCCTCTTCTTAAAGATACAAGGGAGTGACAACAATGGGGGAAAATAGAGATTCTGTTTCAGTAAGCACAGAAGCACTAGAAGAAGACTGCAAACTGAAGGACTATCGACATTGGCTATTTGCCATTCCGGCTACAGACATAAGATAGAAATTTGAACAGCACCCAGGTGGACAGATCATGCAGCCAAAGATAAGCCACATAGCCTCTAGATGGCAAGTACCTAAATGAATGGGAAAAATAAATAAAAGAGGTGGCACTTAGGGAAAATACACTGCCAAAATGAGTGAAGGACAATATCCTCCTGAAGACTTAGAGGAAGAGTGAACCTCTGAAAATTATTTATTACAGGAATTAGGAGATTATGAGAAATTTCTGAAGGCCTTTTAACTATTAGTTTTCAAACTCTCTTCTGTAGAATTCTAGGATTTTTAGACATTCCTTAGTGTTTCAGCGAAGATAACGTTAACTTGAAGGTGAAAACATGGTGCATGTATAGCATCATTCAAATAAAGTTAAGGCATCGAATATAAGGGAAATTCAGATTATTGGCAAAAAGCTCTTTAACAGCTGTGACATTGCTATTGTCACTGAGGAAAATGTGAATAAGATGAACAGTCTGATAAAAAAGTAGGAATAGATCCAGTGTCGTGTAATAAAGCTCAGAAAAGAATACTCATGAAATGAACTTGAATTAGTTTGAATGCTGAGACTATGTGAAATTTTTGCAGATTAACTATGAGTATGATTGTTATGGATAACTCCAGTTTTCCTGATTTTTAGATCTACGGTCTGTACAAGAAATGTTGTTATTTTATAAAACATTTGGTATATCGTCAATACAACAAAAATTTTAAGGTGCTTCACTGTGTTTTTAATTGCCACCAAATAAGGTGGAATATGTCCAGTGATATCTATAGCGCTAATGGAAAAACAGTGGCAAGAAAAACAGGAAGGATAGCCCTTGTAAAAGCAGTTTTTAAAATGTCAAATATTCAGTGTATGCTATAAAGACAAATACTAAGATGCTAGCATCTTTCAAAATGGTATTGGTGGTAGGACCTTCAAGATGGTGGAGGAGTAAGATGTGGAGATCACCTTGCTCCCCACAGATACATGAGAAATACATCTTCATGTGGCACACCTCCTACAGAACACCTACTGAGCGCTGGCAGAAGACCTCAGACTTCCCAAAAGGCAAGAAACTCCCAACGTACCTGGGTAGGGTAAAAGAAAAAAGAAAAAACAGAGACAAAAGAATAGGGATGGGACCTGCACCTCTGGGAGGGAGCTGTGAAAGAGGAAAAATTTCCGCACACTAGGAAGCCCCTTAACTGGCGGAGACAGGGGGTGGGTGCGGGGGGAAGCTTCAGAGCCACGGAGCTGAGCGAAGCAACAGGGGTGCAGAGGGCAAAGCAGAGAGATTCCCACACAGAGGATTGGTGCCGACCATAACTCACCAGCCCGAGAGGCTTGTCTGCTCACCTGCCAGAGTGGGTTGGGGCTGGGAGCAGAGGCTTGGGCTTCACAGGTCAGACCCCATGGAGAAGACTGGGATTGGCTGCGTGAACACAGCATGAAGGGAGCTGGTGCGCCACAGCTAGCCGGGAGGGAGTCCGGGAAGAAGTCTGGACCTGTCTAAGAGGCAAGAGACCATTGTTTTGGGGTGTGCAAGGAGAGAAGATTCAGAACACCACCTAAACGAGCTTCAGAGACAGGTGCCAGTTGTGTGTATCAGCGTGGACACCAGAGGTGTGCATGAAACGCTAAGGCTGCCGCTGTAGTCACCAAGAAGCCTGTGTGCAAGCGCAGGTCACTATCCACACCTCCCCTACCAGGAGCCTGTGCAGCCCGCCACTGCCAGGGTCCCATGATCCAGGGACAACACCCCCAGGAGAACACATGGTGAGCCCCAGGCTGTTGCAGTGTCACGTCGGTTTGTGCCACCACAGGCTTGCCCCGCATTCTGTACCCCTTGTCCCTCCAGCCTGAGTAAGGCAGAGCCCCGGAATCAGCCACTCTTTAACACCCCTCCTGTCTGGGCTAAGGACAGATGCCAGAGGGTGGTGACCTACATGCAGAGGCAAGGCCAAATCCAAAGCTGAACCCCAGGAGCTGTGTGAACAAAGAAGAGAAAGGGAGATTTCTCCATGAAGCCTCAGGAGCAGTGGATTAAATCTCCACAATCAACATGACGTACCCTGCATCTGTGGAATACCTAAATAGACAACAAATCAACCAAAAATTGAGGCGGTAGACTTTGGGAGCAACTGTAGACTTGGGGTTTGCTGTATGCGACTGACTAGTTTCTGATTTATATATTTATCTTAGTTGAGTTTTTAGCACTTGTTATCAGTGGTGGATTTATTTATTGGATTGGTTGATTTCTTTTTTTTATCACTTTTTAAATTTTTAAATTTTAATATATTTTTTAATTTTAATAACTGATTTATTTTATTTTTCTTTATTCCTTCTTTTCTTTCCCTTTTCTTCTGAGCTGTGGGGTGGACAGGGTCTTGGTGCTCCAGCCGGGTGTCAGACCTGAGCCTCTGAGGGGGGAGAGGCGAGTTCAGTACATTGGACCACCAGAGACCGCCCGGCCACATGTAATATCAATTGGCAAGAGCTCTCCCAGATATCTCCGTCTCAGTGCTAAGACCCAGCTCCACTCAATGACCAACAAGCTACAGTGCTAGACACCCCATGCCAAACAACTAGCAAGACAGGAACACAACCCCACCCATTAACAGAGAGGCTGCCTGAAATCATAATAAGGTCACAGACACCCCGAAACACACCGCCGAATGTGGTCCTGCCCACCAGAAAGACAATATCCAGTCTCATCCACCAGAACACAGGCACCAGTCCCCTCCACAAGGAAGCCTATACAACCCACTGAACCAGCCTTACCCACTGGGGGCAGATACCAAAAGCAACGGGAACTACGAACCTGCAGCCTTACCCCAAACACAGTAAGTTAAGCAAAATGAGAAGACAGAGAAATATGCAGCAGATGAAGGAGCAAGGTAAAAACCCACCAGACCAAACAAATGAAGAGGAAATAGGCAATCTATCTGAAAATGTATTCAGAGTAATGATAGTAAAGATGATCCAAAATCGTGGAAATAGAATGGAGAAAATACGAGAAATGTTTAACAAGGACCTAGAAGAAGTAAAGAGCAAACAAACAATGGTGAACAAAACAATAACTGAAATTAAAAATACTCTACAAGGAAACAATAGCAGAATAACTGAGGCAGGACGGACGGACAAGTGACCTGGAAGATAACATGTGGAAATAACTCCTGCAGAGCAGAATAAAGAAAAAAGAATGAAGAGGGCTTCCCTGGTGGCGCAGTGGTTGACAGTCCGCCTGCCGATGCAGGGGACACAGGTTCGTGCCCCGGTCCGGGAAGATCCCACATGCCGCAGAGCGGCTGGGCCCATGAGCCATGGCCGCTGAGCCTGCGCGTCCCGAGCCTGTGCTCCGCAGCGGGAGAGGCCGCAACAGTGAGAGGCCCGCGTACCGCAAAAAAAAAAAAAAAAAAAAAAAAAAAAAAAAAAAAAGAATGAAGAGACTTCAGGACAGTCTCAGAGACCTCTGAGACAACATTAAATGCACCAACATTCGAATTATAGGGGTCCCAGAAGAAGAAGAGAAAAAGAAAGGGACTGAGAAAATATTTGAAGAGATTAGAGTTGAAAACTTCCCCAGTGTGGGAAAGGAAATAGTCAACAAGTCCACGAAGCACAAAGAGTCAGATACAGGGTAAATCCAAAGGGAAACACGCTAAGACACACATAATCAAACTATCCAAAATTAAATACAAACAAAAAGCATTAAAGGCAGCAAGGGAAAAGCAACAAATAACATACAAGGGAATCCCTATAAGGTAAACAGCTGATCGTTCAGCAGAAACTCTGCAAGCCAGAAGGGAGTGACAGGACATATTTAAAGTGGTGAAAGGGAAACACCTACAACCAAGATTACTCTACCCAGCAAGGATCTCATCCAGATTCGACGGAGAAATTAAAACCTTTACAGACAAGCAAAAGCCAAGAGAATTCAGCACCACCAAACCAGCTTTACAGCAAATGCTACAGGAACTTCTCTAATCAGGAAACACCAGAGAAGGAAAAGACCTACAGTAACACACGCAAAACAATTAAGAAAATGGGAATAGGAACATACATATTGATAATTGCCTCAAATGAAAATGGATAAAACACTCCGACCAAAAGACACAGACTGGCTGAATGGATAAAAAAAACAAGACCCATATATATGCTGTCTACAAGAGACCCACTTCAGACCTAGGGACACATACAGACTGAAAGTGAGGGGATGGAAAAAGATATTCCATGCAAACGGAAATCACATGAAAGCTGGAGTAGCAATTCTCATATCAGACAAAATGGACTTTAAAATAAAGACTATTACAGGAGACAAAGAAGGACAAAGAAGCATCCATCAAGGGATCGATCCAAGAAGAAGATATAACAGTTGTAAATATTTATGCACCCTACATAGGAGCACCTCAATACATAAGGCAAATACTAACAGCTGTAAAAGGGTAAATCGACAGTAACACAGTAATAGTAGGGGACTTTAACACCATACTTTCACCAATGGACAGATTAAACAAAATGAAACAAAATAAGGAAACACAAGCTTTAAATGACACATTAAGCAAGATGGACTTAATTGATATTTATAGGCCATTCCATACAAAAACCAGAGAATACACTTTCTTCTCAAGTGCTCATGGAGCATTCTCCAGGGTAGATCATATCCTGGGTCACAAAGCAACCCTTGGTAAATTTAAGAAAACTGAAATCATATCAAGTTTCTTTTCCGACCACAAGCTATGAGATTAGATATCAATTACAGGAAAAGAACTGTAAAAACTACAAACACATGGAGGCTAAACAATACACTGCTAAATAACCAAGAGATCACTGAAGAAATCAAAGAGGAAATCCAAAAATACCTAGAAGCAAATGACGGTGAAAACACGATGATCCAAAACCTAAGGGATGCAGCAAAAGCAGTTCTAGTTGGGAAGTTTATAGCAATACAGTCCTACCTCAAGAAACAAGAAACATCTCAAATAAACAACCTAACCTCACACCTAAAGCAATTGGAGAAAGAAGAACAAAAAACCCCCTAAGTTAGCAGAAGGAAAGAAGTCATTAAGAAATAAACGAAGGAAACCGTAGCAAAGATCAATAAAACTAAATGCTGGTTCTTTGAGAAGATAAACAAAATTGATAAACCATAATAAGCCAGACTCATCAAGAAATAAAGGTAGAAGCCTCAAATCAATAGAATTAGAAATGAAAAAGGAGAAGTAACAAATGACACTGCAGAAGTACAAGGGATCATGAGAGATTACTACAAGCAACTCTATGCCAATAAAATGGACAACCTGGAAGAAATGGACAAATTCGTAGAAATGCACAACCTGCTAAGACTGACCCAGGAAGAAATAGAAAATATAAACAGGCCAATCAGAAGCACTGAAATTGAGACTGTGATTAAAAATCTTCCAACAAACGAAAGCCCAGGACCAGATGGCTTCACCAGTGAATTCTATGATACGTTTAGAGAAGAGCTAACACCTATCCTTCTCAAATTCTTCCAAAATATAGCAGAGGGAGGAACACTCCCAAGCTCATTCTACAAGGCCACCATCACCCTGATACGAAAACAAGATAAAGATGTCAGAAAAAAAGAAAACTACAGGCCAATATCACTGATGAACATAGATACAAAAATTCTCAACAAAATATTAGCGAACAGAATCCAGCAGCACATTAAAAGGATCATCCACCCTTTCATATGATGATCATACATCATAAATCCCACATGATCAATCGGGGTTTATCCCAGGAATGCAAGGATTCTTCAACATATGGAAATCAGTCAATGTGATAAACCATATTAACAAATTGAAGGAGAAAAACCATATGATCATCTCAATAGATGCAGAAAAAGCTTTTTACAAAATTCAACACCCATTTGTGACAAAAACCCTCCAGAAAGTAGGCATAGAGGGGATTTAACCTCAACATAATAAAGGCCATAGATGAGAAACCCACAGCCAACGTCATTCTCAGTGATGAAAAACTGAAACCATTTCTTCTGAGATCAGGAACAAGGTAAGGTTGTCCACTCTCACCACTATTATTCAACATAGTTTTGGAAGTTTTAGTCACCACAATCAGAGAAGAAAAAGAAATAAAAGGAATCCAAACCAGAAAAGAAGTAAAACTGTCACTGTTTGCAGATGACATGATACTATACATAGAGAATCCTAAAGATGCCACCAGAAAACTACTAGAGCTAATCAATGAATTTGGTAAAGTAGCAGGATACAAAATTCATGCACAGAAATCTCTTGCATTCCTATACACTAATGATGAAAAATCTGAAAGAGAAATTAAGGAAACACTCCCATTTACCATTGCAACAAAAAGAATAAAATACCTAGGAATAAACCTACCTAAGGAGACAGAAGACCTGCATGCAGAAAACTGTAAGACACTGAAGAAAGAAATTCAAGATGATACAGACAGATGGAAAGATATACCATGTTCTTGGATTGGAAGAATCAACATTGTGAAAACGACTGTACTACCCAAAACAATCTACAGATTCAGTGCAATCCCTATCAAACTACCAATGGCATTTGTCACAGAAATGAACGAGAAATTTCAAATTTGTCTGGAAACACAAAAGACCCCGAATAGCCAAAGCAATCTTGAGAAAGAAAAATGGAGCTGGAGGAATCATGCGCCCTGACTTTTAGACTATACTACAGAGCTCCAGTAATCAAGACAGTATGGTACTGGCACAAAAACAGAAATATAGATCAATGGAACGTTATAGAAAGCCCAGAGATAAACCCACACACATACAGTCACCTTATCTTTGATAAAGGAGGCAAGAATATACAGTGGAGAAAAGACAGCCTCTTCAGTAAGTGGTGCTGGGAAAACTACACAGCTACATGTAAAAGAATGAAATTAGAACACTCCCTAACACCATACACAAAAATAAACTCAAAATGGATTAAAGACCTAAATGTAAGGCCAGACACTATAAAACTCTTAGAGGAAAACATAGGAAAAACACTCTTTAACATAAATCACAGCAAGGTCCTTTTTGACCCATTTCCTGGAGAAAAGGAAATAAAAGCAAAAATAACCAAATGGGACCTAGAGAAAGGATGGCTGGCTGTCTGGATATCTGTGAACATCTGGGAATCAGAAAGCATATGGGAGTAAGTCACAAGGTGAAATAAGCACAGTTGATAACATGCTGTAAGGGGCTTCAGAGGATTAGCAGACAAATCCTGGACTTTGCATCAGCAGACAGAGGAGAGGGCAAAAGTGAAAAGTGGGTATGAAAATTAGAGAGTTAATTGAAGAACAACTGAAGCTTCTTTACCTAACCTGTCCTCCCTGACTCACACCTCCCCCTGCAACACACACACGTAGAGGGGGAAGGGGAGGGAGAGAGAATATGAATATCAATATGAATGAAGGACAAATAGGGAACCATTTAAGATACCTAAGTAGCTTATATGATTTATTTAGGGGATAGTGGGTTGACCACATTCTTTGGGGGGCAAGGGCTAGTGTTTGATGTAATGAAAAGTAGTTGCTGGAAAAGAGAGTTAGAATTCAAATGTTGGAAGGCTTGTCTAATGAAATAGACTGAAATGTTTGGGGCTTCCAGTATGCATGTTGCTGACCCTAAGTCAAGTCAGTCTCAACTCTAGCACGTGGAGGTTCCTAAGACTGACATTGGCTCGTTCTTCTAATACCTTAAAGTGAAGGTGGACAATGTATATGCCCTATCAAGACACATATAGGACTTCGAGTTAGAATTCCCACTAAAGGTTCATAACATTTAAAATAACATTATAAATTGTGAACTTTTAATTTTATAATGTCTTTTACTTATTTTGTATGTTTGGCTTTGAATATTATTTGTGTAAAAATTACATGGAAAATTATTTTTCATTCTAATTTTTCTAGTAGTTAATTTCAGTTATTTAAAAATCATTTCTTATTTCCTTCTGTTTATTAGTCATGGTGAGCTGAATTTTGTGTGTATGTGTGTGTGTGTTTTCCTCTTCTGTCTTTGAGACTAGACTTTTAATATGCTCCACTTTTCCTACTTGTTTACATCTTGTTGGTCTTTATTAAAAGCATTTTCAGTATGAGGTTATTGGTATATTTTTACTTCAAAGGTATTTTCTTTCAAGAGTTATATTTGACTTTTATGTTCCAACTTATAACTATTGTAAACAATTATTTATATATTTCTGTATTAACTAGCTTTTTCATTTTCAAGTGCTTTATTTCCATGTTCTCATTTTTAAACTTTTTTTTAATTTAATTTTTCCTAAGTTGGAAAAATAAAATATTTTCTTCAGAAATGGCATGTAAAACTCCATGTCATCTTCCGCTGAATACCTGCAAACATCTTTCTGATGCCCTTACCCATAAATCAATATTTAGTTGACTATAAAATTTGAAATCATAATGTTTTTTCATAAAACTTAGTAGAAATTACTTCTTTGTCTTACTCTTTGGTGTGACATATGTCTGACGCTAGCCTGATATTTTTCATTATATGTAAATACTTTAAAATATATTTGTAAGATATTAAAATATATCTCATGTATAATAATAGAAATATAAATAAATATACTAAAATAATACTATTGATAATAAGTATATAAGAGTTAAGCTGATGGCCCTCCAGGTTTTCAAACTCGCCTTTCCTGCTCTTTCACCACTTTTCGACAGGAGCAGGCCTCTTGATAATTGCCTTCCAGTAGCACATATTGGTTTCATCCACTGATAATAATTTTAAAATAGACTTCATCAAGTCAGTTTCTTTGTTTCTCGTACAGCATCTGCAGTATGGCAGTGCTATCTTTATAGTGGTTTATGAGGTTATTATAACACCTTGACTTGCTGAAGAGCAAAACATTTTTCTTTGGCTCAGACTCTATTTAAATTTCCTCTGTATCTGACTAAACAACTTTCAGGAAGGAAATCACTCTGTAATGTACTTTATCAGCCTAAAGGTTTTTAATGGACAGTTCTGGTGAGTCTACACAGTACCTTTTATGTTAGAACATGTAAAAAGGTTAATTAAAAACTACTGCGTTAATTACTACTCCCAACCCCTTTAAATGATGGGCTTGGCTTTGTTGTAAAAGAGTGCATGTGAAAGTGCTTTGTAAACAGAAGCACTGGGTGGGGTGGTGGGACACAGACAGGCTGTGATTTCAGAGGGTTTGGATTCGTAACCAAGCACTGGAAAATAGCTCCTTGTAAGCTGATAATTTTTTTTTTTTCCACACTGTGCAGCATGTGGGATCTTAGTTCCCTGACCAGGGATGGAACCCACACCCCCTGCATCGGAAGTGCTGTGTCTTAACCAATGGACCACCAGGGAAGTCCCATGCTGTCTTTTTTTAAAAACTAGGGACAATGAAAGTACCTACTTGATGTAATTTTATGATAATTAGATTAGAATGTATATGAAGCACTTAGCACAGTGTGTGGCACAAAGTAGCTTTTTGTTAAAAGTTCTCTCTCATGAAGGGGCAGACATCCTATTAGCTGCTATTGTGCTAGAAAGATGAGTAAATTGATGGAGAAGAATAGCATTTCCTGTTGAAACTGATCTTCATCTAGGCATTCTTCCTGTAAAAGCCGAGATTACTAGTGGAGAAACCAATTTGTCCTACCCTGGAAGACAGTTATCAAAACACCTTCTCTCTATGGGTAGTTAAATAGCAGAAAAGGCCAGTGGTGTTAGCCAGGAGGGCTGTCACCTTAACTAGGCACTTTCATCTGAGCAGTGACAATGTTCTGGACTCTGGACCCTTGTTGATGCTCACTCTAACTCCTTAATAGCCAAACTGGGCTCAGGGACTCTCTAAAGACTGACAGGAAGTAGCCACAAGATTCCTGGGTGTCAGGTAGTAGCCAGGTAGGAGGGAGAGCACCTCTGACTCATGGGATGTGGGAGTGGAGAGATCGATGGCTTGACAATACCAGAGTCTAGGTGGGCTTCTAAATTCAAAGAGCGGTGGACAGATAAATCAAGTCTTTCTCCTCATCCCTTTCTAGTATCTTGTACTGGGAAGAAGAAAACTTATCAACAGTTAGATGACCATATGTGTTCATACTCTCAGCCCAAGTTGCAAATTGCTTATTGTTAGTCTCACGTTTCATACCAACCATAGCTTCTCAAGGGCTTATGAAATTGTCCGAGATATGAAAAAAAGAATTATTAGCTCTAAAACATGAAAAGAAAAACTCTCATTTTGTTGGAGTTGTCGAGTATGCAGCATGATTGTTGAGAGGTCATGTCCAATTATAAATTAAATAAGTTACACAAAGACAAATAATTTCAAAACCTAAATTGCAGATATTCTTTAAATATTATACAGCAAAACATAACGACTGTGGGATATGAGTGCATTCTAATACATTTGGTATTATGTGGGATGGAAACTCTAAATTAAGATGGTTTAGAACCTACCTAGATTTTCAGATTACTCTATTGCCAAGTGATTTCTGTGTCCTTTGTAATTGAAGACTCTAAAAGCTTAAAATGTTTTACTGTTTCTTTGTTAAAAAAAAAAAGTACAATCCAGAAGACTGACTATTACGGAGTTGACTTGTTTCTGTGGGTGAACGTATTAAGGAAAACTTGACTATATTTCCTAAGATTTCCGGTTCCATGTTCAGCAACATTTGCAGCACCTAAAAATAGTCCACATTTCCTGAAGTCTGGAAGGCTACAGATTATTAAATCCTTGAAGTGAAATAATCTCAAAGGAGTCATCAGTTAACATGGCCACCAGAGTCCTTCATTATAGGAATAAGCCTATTTTGGCAGTGAGTCAGGCTCTTAAGCTTGACATCTGCCTAATTGATCATCTTGTTTGTGATCGCATTACTTTGATGGGGGTCTGACATCTTGTCTAGGTTTTACAGTGTTTATGATGATCCATTTTTATAAGTTGAAAAATTCCACTAATTATATTGCAGAATCCATTTATTCATCCCTGTTTTGTCTTGGCATCAAGGAAGATATTCAGCAAGAGTTTGCTCAGCTGTTCCATTCACATGTTTCTGAAATCTCAATATTTAATCCAGTTGTCAAAATTCAGCTCTGGCTATAAATCACTGTTGTCAGGACTCCATTTAAAAGCTCTTGTGGATGCTGTTATTCATCCTTACTTCCTGTCCTTGACTATGCCTCATAGGTCACTGGCTAAGCCTTGCTCAGGAAAATAGTAGCTACTCCAGGTATTTCCAGCAGGAAGAGGTTTAATATTGGGAATTAGAGGCTCACACAACTACTGAATCCTGGGGGAACAAAGTCAGGAGGGTAGATTTCAGGAAATCTACCGTCTTCTGATGTCCATGTTCCTAGATGCAGATGCCAGAGAAAAATAATGCTCTCCTTGTCTTGTGCCATCCAAAGCTCCTGCAGATGCCTTTCATTGACAGGATGTAGAGGAAACTCTGTTAGCAATGGGGTCTGGGAAATGTAGTTTCCAGGCTTTATGCCCCCATCATTACAGGGGAGAGTTAGAGAGAGATGGGAATGGTTCCCAAAAATCAACAAACAGTAGCTGGTTTTTCAAGTATATCAGTAATGTTTTTGCCCAATCACTCAAAATATATTTGGGAAGTAACTGGATAAGCCTGTTTTTATCAAACTGGCATCAGAAATACTGGTGGTTTTTATAATCTTTTTTTGGTTAATCTTTCAGGCCTATAAATACAATAAGCAAATGTACATTATATTTTATATCTGATAAAACCAGAATCTCCAAACTTAGTGGGTCTGATGTTTCACTTTGCTGTTTCTTAGTTCTTCAGCATGGTTTACTTGTCTTACTCATATATTTCCTTTTGATTGTGAGCTCATGTTTCTTGGAAATTTGGTGCCTGTCTCTATGGTGCATTGTTCCAATGAGAATTTGTATTTTCTTCTGCCAGGGACCCAGAGACACTATCATCTCAGGATTATATCGTCTAATTTTTCATCTTAAATTTTTTGGGCCATACAGATAGTGTGAATTTAGACCCCAAGCCCACTTGAATACAGACAGGCGGTTAAACATTTGGGGGTTTTGTTTGTCCCCCTCCCTGTTCTATGCAAAGTTGTGACTAATACAGACAGGCATCTACCTGTCTCTACCATTTTTGTCCTAATTTTCCCACTGAAGATATGCCCCTTAAGGAAAGGTAGCTATCTGAGGGATCTTTGATCTGAATCCCCATCCTTCTTGGATCCCAGGCTTTATTTCATATTCCCACACATGTAACCACTAAAACTCAGGCTTTAAGTCACTGTCCAAGATAGCTTTCTATGTTGGACTTGGGGTCTATGTTTTTTACAGTTGATTTTTTCTTTTATGCTTTTCATAGAGATTTTCTTTCTTTTTTTTTCACAATATTTCCTTGGTATCT
Organism: Platanista minor; assembly: GCA_004363435.1. Taxonomy (NCBI): domain Eukaryota; kingdom Metazoa; phylum Chordata; class Mammalia; order Artiodactyla; family Platanistidae; genus Platanista; species Platanista minor. Next base: position 18,354 of record RJWK010003827.1, on the reverse strand, counting down.
ATCTCCTTTTTCATTAAGACTCAAGCTTAATGTATCTGAACAAATGTTCCTTTGTCTGAGAGGCCTTTCCTGACTCCATAATATAAGATACCCTCTCCCCATTCTCTTTCTTTTACATGTTAATTCACTTTATCATACTTAACGTAAACCATCATTATCTTGTTTATATTTTTTGTTTCTTTGATTATAGTCTGCGTTTTCCAACCTAGAATATAAGTTCTATTAGTGCAGGGACACTGTCTGTCTTGTTCATCCCTGTGTTCATAGTACCCATCCCAGTGGTGACTTCACAGTGGGTGCTCAGATCCCCTAGAATCCCTTCTACTATTTCTGTGTGTCTATTCCCCCAGCTACTCTATGCTTTGCTTCTAACACCGGCACAGTGTCTGAACCCTTTGGCTACTGGAGCTGCTTTGATGCACACAGAGGGCTGGAACAGCCTGGGAGTTTACACAGCCACTCTGGGCGGACTTTAGCCAAAGACTGTGTGAGAATAAGGGAAGTGCAACTTACACTTCTCTCTGAAGCTCAGAGTTCTCCCCTTTCCATCTCTGGCTTCCGCCACTTGCTTCCGCCACTGGTCCTTCTGGAAGCTGTTCCTTAAAAACTGAATTGCGTGGGAATCCTTGGTTCAGCGCCTGCCTCTTAGGTCTGCCAACCTAAGACTGCTCAATAAATATTTGTTGAATCAATCAATAAATTTATCTCTGTCTTCAAACTCTTCTTGTTAGAATATTGTGCCAGCTCATATTTTATCTCTTGTTTTAAAAAGACTGTTTTTTAAATTTTATTAAAGTCACAAAATAATTCATTATAAAATATACTTAATAGCAAATATTTTTCTGCTTCGCAAGTGTTAACCTCTACTATAGAATATTCTCGTGTCCTATGCTGTGGGGTTTTGTTAGCTTTGTTACCTGTCATTGAATGAAAGACATTCAATCCATGCCGTTGGTTGCCATTTACTAGGGTTGACTGATCATCACTTGTTGCCCTCCATGTTCACCTCGTTGCCATTCAAAACTACCTTTCTGGGCTGAACTAGAAGGCATTTGTATGTTCAAAGCTTCTACTTGAATTCTTCAGTGCTAAAGTTATTATTTCATGTTGGTACTAAAACTAGTAAGTGCACCTGCTCCGTAGGTAGTGACCTATGAGGTGTATGTAGGTGGAAGGGAGTAAATTGATTTCTTGATAATTTCATGGAATCTATGCTTTATCATCTACCTCATATCGACACTTTTCCTTCCCTGAAGAGAAAACAATTTCAACTTATTATCACAATTTAGTGTCCAAGTTACTGTAAGTACATTGTCCTGCTCTAGGGTTCCCTCTGTTTCAATCATCCATCATCAATACTTGCAGAATTATCTTCTTTAAATAAAATCCTATTACTTCCTCCTCTTAAAGCCCTTGTTAGAGCTAGATTTCTCAATAGGAGAAATGCCATATCTCTTGTTTATTTTAAAATTTATTTATTTAAAAATTTATTTTTAAAAATTATTTCCCAAGTCCCTTCTTTAGCCCCTGCTTCTCCTCCTCTAACATTTATTCTAAGCTCCAGTTTGATTAAACTTTGACCTTCCTCCGATTATGCTGTGCTGTTTTGACTCCATTACTTTATACATGTTGTTCCCTCTGCCTGGAAGGTGATTCCCTAGATTGTTTTCCTTGGAATAATCCTCATCATAGTCCAAGCTTCAGCTTAAATTCCAATTCAGTAACATTATACCCAACATGTACTTTCTACGCACATCACACAGTTAGTTCATTCCCTTCAACTAAGCCCCATAGCACTCTCTGTCCAAACCACTTGTGGAGGCTGTGCTTTTTGTTTAGATTCTCCTTTGGGACTGAATGACTTATTTCCCCTATCTGCGGAGAATGCTGCCAATGACAGCCTTCAGCCCTCAGCTCTCTTTGGGAATTTCCAAAGAACATAATTTTTTCCTCCAGAATAAAATCTGCAGGTGATTAAGTGATTTCTTTCTGAAGTTAGGCTTAGTATTTCTTTCTGAAGGTAGCTTTTGTTTAAATATAAGCCTATGTGTTTGTATGAACTAATGATACAGATGATTTGAAGTACTTAGAAAGGCTTACTCTTTCCTTAAGTTACAAATTTCCAGTCGAATTTTTTGAAGGGTTACACTGAGATTTATTCTGTACTTGAAAGGGCCTCAACATTTACATACACTCAGTATATATGAGAACATATGCATTCTTCTCTATTGATAGAGACATATTTTAGAGAGGGTATGTTATCAAAAGGTATCTAAGTAGAACTCAGATGGCATCAATTTGATCGTTGATTTTCTCTTAGTTCCTGTTTTCTTTTCTGAAAAATAAGCATGGTCACGCAGACTTTCTCATTTACTCTATGCCTGGGTTTCCTACCTCAGCATTTCCTACTCTTGATACTTTGGACTGGATAATTCTTTTCTGGTGGGGGAGGGGACTGTCCTGTGTATTGTAGGATGTTCAGTATCATCCCTGGCCTCTATCCACTAGATGCCAGTAGCATTCCCAGACTTGTGACAACCAAAGGTGTTTCCATACATTGCTAAGCATCTCCTGGGGGACAGATTGTCCCCAGTTGAGAACCACTTCTCCTTGATTGAGGTGATCTTTCACCCTCAACTTGAACTATTCTCTCTAAAGTCATCAGTAAAATTTCAGTTGCCATATTAATGATACTTTCTTGGGTCTTTTTATCTTAATGCCTCTGATTTATCCCAGAGGATATTTCTAAAGAGTTTCCATTTGTGATAATCACCTAGGGAGCTGGATTCTAAAAGATAAATTTGGGTTAGTCTGTGAATTGGGAACTTTCTTATAAAATGATGCCATGTTTTCCTCCCCTTGAGGGAAGTAGCAAGGATTACGTTATATCCAGGGCTTAAAATGTGACTGTTTGGCATGTGAAATGTACCCTAGATCAGAGATAACTTTATACACATCAGAACAATCTGGCTATAAAAATGTTTTAGCTCTTTCTTTGTAAGTAAGCCAAACACTGTCTTCCTAACCATGATGACGTAGGTGCTCCAAAAATGATTAGAAACCTCTGTTAGTTTCCTATCACTGCTAAAAAAATTACCACACATTTATTGACTCAAAACAACAGAAATTTATAATCTTACAGCTTGGACATCAGACGTCTAAAATCAGTCTCACTGAGCTAAATACAAGTGTCAGCAGAACTGGTTCCTTCTGGAGGCTCTAGGGGAGAATATTTTTCCTTGCCTTTTGCAGCTTCTAGAGGCTGCCTGCTTTCCTTGGCTCATGACTCCTTCCTCTACATGGCATTACTCCAGTCTGTGCTTCCCTCATCACATCTTCTCTATCACTTTAATTCTACTGCCTCCCTTTCTTAAGGACCCTTGTGGTTACATTCGATTCAACTGGAAAATCTAGGATACTCTCCCCATGTCAAGATCCTTAACTTAGTCACATCTGTAAAGTTCCTTTGTCCACATAAGGTAACATATTCCTAGGTACCAGGGATTAGGACATGGCCATCTTTGGGAGACCGTTATTCAGCTTACTACAATGCCCTACTCCTCTGACTGGTCCTCATATACCAAGTGGAAAGAGACCCACTTCTGATGAAACAACTTTGGGAAGATTAACTGTTTGTGCTTTTGACGGTCATCAAAAGGAGGGAGTCCCTGAGTCAGAGTTTTGGAGTTACTGAAAGGTATATCTTGCTTCAAATGATGGTTTGAATCTCAACTTAAACCCCAGATATTCCCCCCTTGAAACAAGCCAAGGAACCAATATACTGGGGCCTTGGCACAGAAAAATCATGGTTCAAAACGGGTCAAGAATATAAAATCTGTCACTGTACACATTTGTCACACTTTGTGACCAGAGGAGGGAGAACAGGAGAGGGATCATTGGAACCACTTCTGTGATTTTTTTTTTTTTTTGCTTATCCTTTCAATCAAGCATAAATTCTCTTCATGTCCTATTCACTCTCAGAGGACTTGGTAATTACCTTGGTAACTGATTTACACTATGAGATCGACTGCATGTCTGTATGTCTCTTCACCTCCAAACATGGATTGTGTGTGTGTATATATATGTGAGATAGTGTGGGTGTGTGCCTGTGTATTCTCCTAGCTCCTTTGATTCATTGGTACTTAAAAAATTCTATGTCAAACTAACTCTAAACTTACCTGTTTCTGTCCCAGACAGCACCTGTCAGTCAGCCTAAAAGCTACTACTTTTAACTCCTTATTTTTTATGATTAATAAATCTCTAAGAACACTTTATTTTAATTATATCTCAAGCATCTCTTCAAACCTTTACAGTCTTCTCACCACTTTTGCCTGAATTACCACAGTCATCTACAAATCTTTTACCTAAAATCTCATTTCTTTCCTCTTCTCCTACGTACTCTTTTACTGGATTAACACACTTATATCATCTTATTTAATCCACCACTGTCATTCCCATATTATGACATGAAATCCAAATTCCTAAACCTCTAATTGAAAACTCTCAAATTTAAGTACAACTCCCTGTTCCAACGACTGCCTTCCATTACATCAAATACAAGTCCTTGCCTCAATGGATGTGTTCTACCCACTGTCCGCTAAATGAATCATTTATGCTACTGGGGTGAAGTAAGGGGTCAGATTGTTGAATCACACTCTGTAGAACTAGAGATCTTACCTTGTATCAGAATAATAACTGTAAGGACATGGGCAATTGGTAGACACAGGTGAAGCACAAAATCTGAGCCTGCCAATACAACTGCCAAGTTCTTCCTCTCTATCTTAGTATTTGCCCTGGATCAGATTTTATATATAAGTTGTCTAAGTAATCCATATGAGACATCAGTTACACAGAGTCAGTTTTCTCAGTCGTAAGCATCTCCATTATATTGGGTTGGCCAAAAAGTTCGTTCAGGTTTCCCATTACAATGATAGTTACATAGTTAACACTGACTTTTTCCTGTTTGCTATGCCTAATAAATAAAAAAAATCCAGATTTGTTTTCTGTAAGCAACTTAGAGAGACCAGGTATACCCTGATAAAAGCATCCTACAGGGCTTCCCTGGTGGCGCAGTGGTTGAGAGTCCGCCTGCCGATGCAGGGGACACGGGTTCGTGCCCCCGGTCCGGGAAGATCCCACATGCCGCAGAGCGGCTGGGCCCGTGAGCCATGGCCGCTGAGCCTGCGGGTCCGGAGCCTGTACTCCGCAACGGGAGAGGCCACAACAGTAAGAGGCCGGCGTAGCACCAAAAAAAAAAAAAAAAAAAAAAAAAAAAAAGCATCCTACAGAAAAGAACTCCCCATATTTCTCCTCTAGTAAATACCATCATGAGGTCTGATTAGATTAACATGTTACAAAGAGATTTTAATGGTCCCTTCTTTTTTTTTCCCCTTTCTCTCCTGAAGGTGTCCCTAGATCAGATCCTCACAATCTCCTTCCCATCTTCCAGTTCTGAAACTTACTCCCTCTGTCTACAAAGTTTCTCCGTCAGTTCTACTACCTATAAAACCCCAACCTCAGTCCCAGTTGCTCTATGATGCCTCCAATTTATTCTAGCTCCTGGTAATTTCTTTGAACTTTGAATTACTATTGTATTTGTTGTCTTCATCCTGTCATTTAGCATTTATACTGGAAACATCACCAAATTAGTTAATCTTCAGAAAACCTGGTAAGTATGCTATTTTCATCCTTATCATACAAAATCCTTAAGACATTGGAAATCCAAGCAGCTTGCTTAAGATCACAAAAATAGAGGAGCTGGTATTCAGACCTGGGTCTGAGCTACACTTAGCTTTACATTTCCTTTAGGGCAAAAAAATGGGTGAAATTTGTCTCTGAAACCCACCCCTGAACCCTGCCATCAATCCTGCTAGTAACTTTAAAGGTATGAACTGATAGGTGCTTAAAACGTGGCTTCATTTAACATGTTAAAAATTAGTAATTTAAAAAGACCGTCCTTTAGTTTTTGGCTCTTCACCTTGCTACACAGCTGGACAACAGGAATTAAATGCACAAGATAACATTCAGACTATGTTTTCCTTCTTCACTCTCCCTCTACCCTCTCTCCTCGCATGAAAAGGTTGAACGAAAAGGGTCTTACTATAACACTTTGGTTTTTCAAAACCTTAAGATGTGCTTTTCCTGTTATTAAATTATAAAATACTGACACCATGATAAACATGATTGGAGCTCCCTATTAGTTCCCACCTTTTTCTACATGCCATCCAATTCTGCAAAAGCTAGAAACTAAAGACTATTTCCTAGACTCCCTTGCAGCTAGGATTCTACATATGAATTAACTCTCCCTTCAATTAGATTCATTCATTAAGAGACTTGGAATGCAGACTTCAGGCAGAGGCCAAATTCCAGATGCTCTTTCTCATGGCCTGCAGAGGTGGTGGAGCCAAGAGAGTGTCTAGAAAAAACTGTGACAGTGAAAATCAGGGTTTCAGAGTGAAATAACCAACTTCGTGGGTATGCAGAGGCAGTTGCCCAGAGGCAGCCTCCTAATCCTTGGATCACATCTATGGTAGCATGTTTTTAAACCCAAGAATTTGAGTGATGGCCCCTGATTTCTGTTCCTTTAGGGCTTCCAATAACACCTTTAGGGCTTTCATAACACCTAAGTCCCTGATTTAAGTCTTTTCTTTCTTAAAATGGCTAGAATGATTTGTGTTTCCTGCTAGGAATCCTGACTTACACAAGCACAAATTATAAATACTTCATGGCAGCCGTTTTTTTCCCTGTTGTCCCTGAAGTTTAGAGGGTAAATCTTACACCAGTGAATTATTTACAATGGATGACTGCAAATACATAGTTATAAATTGTTAGTATTGCCAAGGATGGTATTAAATAGAGTCATTCTTTAAATCATGAGCTAAAAAAGTGCTGTTGCCATCTAGCTTTCAGTGCTAAAGTTTGTTCTAAGAAGAGATTCTTCTGATATTTTTATCTTCAGTCCCTCTTTTGACATCACTTTCTGCCAACATTAAACCGAAGTGAGTGGGGAAGCAGGTTTAAGAGTCAAAGAACAAAGATCAGGTGATGGGCGTGGTCTACATACAATACAGCTCAGCTTCTAACCACTTGTGTGACCTCAGACGAGTCAGTTCCTCATTCTCAGGCTGGTTTTGTATCTGAAAAACGAGGACACTGATCATCCCTGTGCATGAAGCACAGAATCCCACGTGACCTTAACATTGTGGTCACTGGTTAGGTTGGCAGGTGAATCCTGAACATCTGTGAGCAATTGCACTGATTGCTTTTCAGTCAGTTTCATGTGGGTACAGATACTTGGGTAAAATATTGTTTCCATCTGACCTTCAAAGACACTGAAGTTGAGTTCCACTCCTCCATGATTTAAATATAAGACAGATCAAAGTTTGCTTCACAGCATCTACTAATGAAACCCATAAAAGCCCTATTTGAATAGGGTTTGCCTGTTACTAGAATGCCAGTTGTGGTCCCAAATACTAGCATTATTCTCATGTGCCACAGCAGAAGCATCTGGTAATTAAATTGAATTATTGACAAAATCATGGCTTTTGCCAAGATTGTCCTGATAGATATATATATTTTTTGCTTTCTATTTGGTTTATTTTCATATAATTATTAAAGCTTTTAAATACATTATTAAACACAAGTACATGTTCTTCTAACATGACTGGTAAGGAAGATGGAATATGCTGAGATTCAAAAATGTGACACTGTATCTAGGACTGCCTATCTTTATGTATCTAGAATATTTTTGAAAGTAACCAAACTCAGTAATTTCATATTATCTCTTTTTTCTAAACAAGACTCTATATCATACCTATATAGATTAAATACAGAATTTTAAACCCCAAGGAGGAGGTTGCTCAGTGGATTATTGTTTTCAATTATCCTTTCTTCCAGAGGTATTTGTTTAACCCCCCAAAAAGCTGGAAAGCTGTAGTCGCTAATACCTTGGATTTCTAAATTCACCTGAAATTTCTTTTTATCCTAGAATAATTCAAAATATACTATGAGTGAGAGGGAATAAGGATAGATGTGTTTTCACTTGCCCTAGAACAAGAATAATCAGCATGGAGTCAGGTATTGGAGAAACTTGCCTTACAACTAGAATTGTCAGTCTGGAGTCAGCTCTTGAATAGGCTGAATAATGTATTAGTTAAGAACACGGACTCTGGGATCAGGCTGCCTGAGTTGGAACTTTAGAATCACAATTTATAAATGGTGTGATCTTGGGCCAGTTAGTTAACCTTTCTGTGATTCAGTTCGTTCACCTGTAAAATGGGAATTAAAATGATACCCATCTCATAGGGTGATTTTGAGGATTTATTAAATAAGTACTTGTAAAAACTTTAGAAAATTCTTGGCACACAGTAAATGCGAAGTGTTTTGTTAAGACTTCACTGTCGTAACATTGCCATGTTAAGAGATACTTGCCTTGTATCTTTCTGTGGCATGGCCTCTCCTGTGGCTAAGAGTGAGCCCTCTGTAACATACTTTTATTCAGGCTTTTCATGAGCTTGCTAAAATGTTTTCAGCTGGTAATCCTTCTCTGGTTTTAATGAATTCTATGCATTTGTTTCCCACATGTACATATTTCTTTCCTCTTGGCCAATTGCTAGATCAGTTGTGTTAATTCTTTGTAAAAGTTCTGCTAAGTTAAGGTAGTGCTTCTTTTTCATATTTTTAAATTCAGTGCTCAATGGAACATTTAAATAATTTTATAAATGTGTACTTCACTTACAAAAGAATCCTACGTGTCAATCTCCTTTTCATTGCATTTTGCAGCTCAGTTGAACAAATTAATCTTCCAGTAATCTGCCACCTTCCTCTCCTTGACCTTGGTATGAGTGTAGCCCAGACTGAGAAAACATTAGGCAGTTCCTCCAAATACCTGGTGAGAGGGTAAATAGAAGTCTTATAATGGTCCTCAGAAATCCAGGGGGTGGGAGTTTGAGGTGACTGGAAAGCAGCTAACCGTAGGCATTCTCAATACCCTGGTGGCACTTTTGGAATCTAATCCCTTTGATTTCCCATTGAGAGGTTAGAGGTTTATCTGCCTGTCTACTTGAGTCTCTGAGGTTTGTAGAGCATGCAAGGGGACAAAAGACTCTACCCTGGCTTACTGATCAGAGCCTGATTTTCTGCCTTTACAAAACTAGCCTTATTTCCCAGAATTGAGTCCTTGGCTCCACATCCTCCTCTCTGATCTCAGATAAATTTTCCTAGATGCAACCCTACTTCTCAAGGTACACTACAGTTATATCTAAACTCATGCCATTAGCCCATTCTTCCAGATTATAACACCTGTTTGATTTCAACATCTGTCTAAAATTATACTAGATTCTGAATCCAGTTGAGTTGTATTGAGTGTTGGATGTTACATTTTGCTTTAGGCTTACATTTCAGTTAAGACTTGTTTATATTCTGGTTCAGATGATAATTATCCATTACTTTGGGGTTACTATTTTTGTCAAGGATTTCCCTGCATGCCAACTAATGTATTTCCCCTAGTTTGATACGTCTTCTCTGTGAGCATGCTATGTGCCGGCTGTAGTATGTTGGAGCTCCCCTGTGAAACTTTCATAGACCCTATACTCTTGATGTCTCTACATAGCCTTTGGCTTTGTTTGTAGAGATGTATCTGAGTTGGACAAAACTTAACATTCAGGGGATCTCATTCACTGAAACTTAGCTCATTGGCCTCTGAAGAACTAGATCAACTGAATGTTTGCACAATTCCTGTTTGTTTACACCTATATAAGCCAGACTTTGCCATTGGAATGACTGGAATGCAAATAGAAATACATTCCTCACTTAATTTCATATATAACCTCTTGTCCTGTTTTCAAAGGATCACATTAAAGCTTAGTCACTACAGTAATCTGGGAATTTGAATCATTTTGTCTATTAAACGGTATTATTATGTAGTATTTGATATTGTCTAAATACTTTATGAAAATTTCTTTGAATAGTTATTCCTCACAATGATCCTGTGATGTAGTGCATGACTCTCATATCATCTTCCCTCTGTTTTCTTTTGGGAGCAGTAAGAAGCAGGCAGTTTATAATTTGTCAGATGTTACCAAGTGAGTCAGTGGCAAAATGGGATTTGAAATCCCTGTGTCTTTGTCCCTGATCAGCTATTATTTCTGTTCTACCCAGATAACTGTACCGTTTCCCTATTTATTGTTTAGTCTGTCATTTCTTACTTCAACAAAATCCAATTAAATTGTTCGGTGTTTTATCTCCCTTCTCTCATACTAATTATTGCTTTTTTGTTTACATAACTTTATCATGGGCATTAGGTGAAGACTTGTGTAATAGCAGAAGGATGCATTAAATTATTGCTTTATACCTTTCTAACTCTTTCATTTTACCTAGTAAAACTAGATTTTAAAATATGTAATATGTGATGATCACAAGCTAAATGATGAAGTCTTTACTCTCCACAATATTTATATATATTTAATTTTGTAAATATTAAGTAATTTTCATGATAGTGTGATTTGTCTATAAAGTTATTGAAGCCAGAGATCGTGGCTTCTAAGCAGGAAGGAAGTATGATACAAGTGATGGTAGACCTTTGGATTAAAGGTATGCCTCTGTCTCATACCAGTTATATGACCTTGAGCAGTAATTTATCCTCTTGAGCCTGTATTCCTCTTCTACAAAATGGAGATAGTATTTACCTCATACACTTCTATGATGATAAACCAAAGAAACATATGTTGAAAGTACTCAGCTCACATATAGGCTGTTAACAAACATCAGTCTCCATCAGTCTCATCTTCCAATTGCTCATATAAACCCAGGCTGTCAGTATGGGACTTATTACTCATGATGGGTGGCCAGCAAATTTTGTTTATTGGCAACACATTTGCATAATCAGCAAGAACAAACTTTATTACAGAATTTTCTTTAACAAAATTCATTTCCCTGAAGCAGATATTTACAGTTATTGAGCAGGCATGTCTGTTTACATTTTTAGGGTTCAAATAATCATTTCAATGACTTGGTCACTTGCAAATGTTGAATATCCCCTCTTTTTCAAGAGACAAATGTGCACAGAAGCTACTTGTTATTAAGAAGAGGTACTTCACAAATGTTATTAGAGGGCATTCTGGGAAAAACAGTCATTTTATAATGTATCAGTTATGATCCAGTTAGTTAAATAGAAACCACACTATGTATGCAACAGAAGGAATTTAGTATAGGGAATTGAGTATACAGGTGTTGGAGGGCTAAAAGAGCAAAAAGAAGACAGGCAACCCAAAGATATTAACTGCAAGAGACATCTACCACGTCTAAGTCTGAGAATATTAAAGAGAAGAAATTGGGGTGACCAGAACCTAGGAGCTGGGAGGAGGAGACTGACTGAATTGGAACTCAGACTTAGGTTACCATCCAGCTGTTTCTGGTAACCTAGGATCTTAGAGGAGGGACTCTACAGAGCCGGAGCTCAGACTTCTGAGGGGCTAGGGACCCCTGGCTACTTCTGGTACCTTTGAGTGTAGGCACAATGAGGTAGGTGTTCTGGGAATGCCAAAAATAAATTAAACTGAAAGGAACTGCTGATTCTGGGACATGGAACAAAACCACAGTCTTTACCCCTGCTTTCCAGTGTCTCTCTAGTGTCTTCTATTAGTTGAATCTAACAGGAAGCCAACTGGCAAAGGAGTCTGGAAAGTACAGTTTTTAGAGTTCAGCACTTGCATTGTAGAGTACAAAAGGATACATTTGTAGCTGAGAGACAAAATATACATAACTGGCATACATAACTGAAAAAGAAAAAATAACAGTAACCACAAAAATTCCTTCGGGTGTCAGATAACCTTTTTCTGAAGTCTATCCAAATCCATCAGTATATGATGATTAAGTTGCATTTCTTATATGAATCGAGGCTTTTAATAATGACAGGAAATGGGTTGTTATATAATTCTTACACTAAGCCCCATAAAGCCACATCCATTTCTAGTGGTCACTTTCTCTCCCCCTTCCTAAAAGAAGTATGTTCCAGTGTTACTCTGCCTCTAAATGCACAGATTGGTTTTTCTGTATGAGGCATGTGTTTCATAAGGCCCAGTAAAAAGGATAGCTGCAGATGGGTGTCTTGAAACTCCCAAGGAGATTGTTGAACAAGCAAGCTTCCCTGTGAGCAGGGCAGTTCTCAGATTACTAGGACTCTCATTTATTTACTGAAAAACAATGATGTTGAGGCATGTAAATATTTCCTTTGAGAACTGTGTAATAGAATCTTAGGACATTTTCCTGATGTCTACTCCATTGAATAAGCTAGTGTTCTGTTGGGCAGCTAGACTGAATGGAGTATAAAATTATTTCCAGTATGCAAACCTGATCAGTAATACTTTCAGTGATTTCCTTATTCCAGGGATTGTATATTTGGATTTCAATTAAAAAACCTGAAAGAGTTTAGTAAACTTCTGTCTTTCTAAGTTGGCAAAACAAATATTGAGACTAACTAAAAGAGTTTTAGGAAAAGGAAACTGACCTGAGGTAACTTAAAGTGATTAGCCGTTATCAATTGGTTGATATTTTAGCAACTCTGCATATATTTGAGGAAATTGAGGGGAGAGTTAGCCTTCCTGTTATTTCTGTAGGGGAACACCAAAATTCTTTATCATGTTGTCTGGATGAAAAGGAGGATAATGTAAGAGCTGGATAATCGTACACTTAAGTTTATCTGTAGGTGTTTTGAATGGCTATATTCAAAGCACATCGGACAATGGACCATCTCAGTATTTGTGTGGTGGGAGTAGATTTAGACATCCCAGAGTATTCCTAAGAGATATGATGATCACTTCTCAGATGTTAAACACCTCGGATGAATGGCTAACACTGGATGTCAAACCAGTGTCTAAAATAATCTTGGTAGTTTGGAATGATGAGAGTTAATCAAGATGAATTTTAGTGGGATAAATACAAAAGAAAAATGTGAAACCTGGGAGATACGATTGAATAATGGAACTTGTGCAAAATAACTGACTCGCAGAACAAAATGATTTGATGATGGAATGTGTCTACTAATAAAGTCACTTCTACTTTGGCAACATTTTACTGGTGTCCAAATCAAGGGAGAAAAGAGTCTCACAGCTCTTCATATGTGAAGTAGCAAGTGAGAGGTATTCTCTCTTTCCGGTGATCACCCATACTCTGACCAATCCATTTATAACCAATTTTTACTGTACCCCCAAAGGTACCATTCTGAGATACCTTGACAGCCATACCAAAGTATCTAACTGTTGGTCAGGGCTAGTGACTTAGCAACACGTTTGTTGGTCTCGTTTTACTTTGCTTCAATCAAACCACTTTTAGGGAGTAGCTACAGAATGTTTCAGAAGCCTGCCAGACAGTGAGTTCCACCCCCCATTATGGCATGCCTAAGAGTTTTGTAAAATGTCAGATGCCCCATATTTATGAGAGTGTATGCAGTGGGGTCACATCTGGGTTTCTTTCCCTCTCTCAGCAACAGGAACAGCAGCAACGGTAGCAATAGTTATCGTGACTATGTGTTGTTGACTACTTGCCAAGTACACACAAGTAACTCATTGTGAAGATGAGTAAACTAAGGCTTAAGAGACACTAGCAATATGCCTAAGCTCGCCTAGCCAGTCAGTGGTGGAATCAGAGCTTCCATTCAGGCCATCTCACTCCATAGAAGCAGCTCTACTCATAGTTTGGAAAGAGCTATCCACTGGATATGGAGGGATTAGGTCCTAGTACAGGTCTGCCTTACTTAATATTGTGATGAAACACTTTGCTTTCCTGGGCCTCCACTTTCTCATCTGTAAATTGGGTTGTCTGGATGGAATGGTCAATAAGGGCTTTTTCAGATTTAATCCTCTAAATCTGCAGTTCTTTGAAAATTTGGATGTCTTTTCTCTTTAACTCATTGGAAGTGAAGAATCAACTAGAACCTGTCTCTGAAAAGATTTACTTCTAGGAGAAAATTTCATTGCTAATCTCGCCAGTTTTTAAAGGCAAAAGATAATGAGAACAAATGAAATCAATTCCTTGATATGATTTTAATGAAAGATAGAAAACATTAAATGTATAAATTAGAGTTATTTCTCCTTTGATTGAATCTCAAAATAATTCTGAGAGGTTTGGCCTTGTAATCTTAAAGATACGCCAGAGGATGTCGAATGGGATTGTTTTTAGTTTCTCAGAATTTTGGCTACAGCTCAGAAACAGAAAAAAAATAGGTTTTAAGTGCTCACACATTCTGTAAAGAGCTGTTAGCTAAAAACGTCTCAGAAAACTAATACTTGGTGTGAAAGTCAGTGACTGGAAGGGAGCATGAGGGGAGCTTTCCTGGGGTGCTAGTATTTCGGGTGCTGGTTATATGACTGTGTGAACTGCAGAAATTCACTGAGCTGTACAATTGTGAGTTGAGCAGTTTTCTATATTTATGTTGTATGTGGATAAAATTTTTACCAAAACATATATAGGAAAGTTTAAGCTACAACAACTTCAGTCACCTCCAGTATATGTAAGAGAAGATTAAATATTTTAAAATGGTACTGAATAAAATCATTAAGGTAATATAGATCAATGGAAAAGGACAGAAAGCCCAGAGATAAACCCACGCACATATGGTCACCTTATCTTTGATAAAGGAGGCAGGAATGTACAGTGGAGAAAGGACAGCCTCTTCAATAAGTGGTGCTGGGAAAACTGGACAGGTACATGTAAAAGTATGAGACTAGGACACTCCCTAACACCATACACAAAAATAAGCTCAAAATGGATTAAAGACCTAAATGTAAGGCCAGAAACTATCAAACTCGTAGCGGAAAACATAGGCAGAACACTCTGTGACATAAATCACAGCAAGATCCTTTTTGACCCACCTCCTAGAGAAATGGAAATAAAAACAAAAATAAATGGGCCCTAATGAAACTTCAAAGCTTTTGCACAGCAAAGGAAACCATAAACAAGACCAAAAGACAGCCCTCAGAATGGGAGAAAATATTTGCCAATGAAGCAACTGACAAAGGATTAATCTCCAGAATTTACAAGCAGCTCATGCAGCTCAATAACAAAAAAACAAACAACCCAATCCAAAAATGGGCAGAAGACCTAAATAGACATTTCTCCAAAGAAGATACACAGACTGCCAACAAACACATGAAAGAATGCTCAACATCATTAATCATGAGAGAAATGCAAATCAAAACTTCAATGAGATATCATCTCACACCGGTCAGAATGGCCATCATCCAAAAATCTGGAAACAATAAATGCTGGAGAGGGTGTGGAGAAAAGGGAACCCTCTTGCACTGCTGGTGGGAATGTGAATTGGTACAGCCACTATGGAGCACAGTACGGAGGTTCCTTAAAAAACTACAAATAGAACTACCATATGACCCAGCCATCCCACTACTGGGCATATACCCTGAGAAAACCATCATTCAAAAAGAGTCATGTACCAAAATGTTCATTGCAGCTCTATTTACAATAGCCAGGAGATGGAAACAACCTTAGTGTCCATCATCGGATGAATGGATAAAGAAGATGTGGCACATATATACTGTGGAATATTACTCAGCCATAAAAAGAAACGAAATGGAGTTATTTGTAGTGAGGTGGATGGACCTAGAGTCTGTCATACAGAGTGAAGTAAGTCAGAAAGAGAAAGACAAATACCGTATGCTAACACATATATATGGAATCTAAGAAAAAAAAATGTCATGAAGAACCTAGGCGTAAGATGGGAATAAAGACACAGACCTACTAGAGAATGGACTTGAGGATATGGGGAGGGGGAAGGGTAAGCTGTGACAAAGTGAGAGAGTGGCATGGACACATATACACTACCAAACGTAAAATAGATAGCTACTGGGAAGCAGCCGCATAGCACAGGGAGATCAGCTCAGTGCTTTGTGACCACCCGGATGGGTGGGATAGGGAGGGTGGGCGGGAGGGAGACGCAAGAGGGAGGAGACATGGGAACATATGTATATGTATAACTGATTCACTTTGTTATAAAGCAGAAACTAACACACCATTGTAAAGCGATTATACTCCAATAAAGATGTAGTAAAAAAAACCAACAGCACTGCATTGCACACTTTAAAAGGGTAAGTTTTATGGCATGTAAATAACACATCAATAAAGCTATTATTTAAAAAAAATTTTAAAAATCATTAAGGTAGAGTTGTCAGTCAAATATAAAGTGCCTAAAACTTTGATGACCCACCCCTCCAGCTTCTTTGAGTCTTTTATCCTCTGTATCCTGTATGTGTGTGTGTGTGTGTGTGTGTGTGTGTGTGTGTGTGTGTGTGTGTATATAGTACCAATTAAGAGACTAAAAACTGCACCGAGATTATTTCAGTCTAGAGTTTTTGTCAGGGAAACCCAACTGAAAAGTGAAATGGAAAAACTAATTTGCCCTAGTATATTCTACACTCTGAACATTCCCTCCCTAGAGAATCTGCATTCTAAAATAAGACCACTGGGAAAAGCAGTGCAGGAAAACAAAGAAAGTCTTAGATGATGGAATATGAGGCACCACAAGGGTAGATATTGAACACTTACTCTGCTTTGCTACAGATTAACCTTTTCTATACTTAGTAGAGTTTTAATATAGACCAAAACCCCCAATTCTTATAAATATTTATGTATAAATTAATATATTTGAGTGTAAATAGTTGAGTAAATAAAAACAAGGAATTTTGACCATTGTCACAAATGTTTTGAATAGAATGTATAGGAACTTAATCATCCAACAAATTTCCCATTGAGGACTTATAAAGTCCCAGTCACTACAGACAGTGTCATGAACAAAACATGAGGGGACAGTCTCTTCTCTCATGGAATCTTAGATTTGGCAAGGGAGGCCATTAAAAAATTGTCACCCAAATCATTATAAGCCTGATTAATGCTGTAAAGCAAAGCGTAAGCACAGTTGACCTTCCGCATCCAGAGATGCAGAACCCACAGATACTGAGGGCAGACTGTACTATGCGGGACTTGAGTATCTGCGGATTTTGGTACCCACAGGAGTCCTGGAACCAATTCCCCATAGATACTGAGGGATGACTCTACTTGATTTCTTTGAGGAAATGGTGTTTAAAAAGCACTGGATATTATAACCTTAGATTCAGATTTTTAAAATAAATTACAAAGAAAAATGCCACACAGCGAATCTTTACTATTACACTCAGTATTCTTTATTTGTGTGTGTGTGTGTGTGTGTGTGTGTGTGTCAGAGGTATGTTAGTACTGATAGCATCGCATATCTATTACTGTATATCTGATGATATGAAGAAAATTCTTTCTCTTTTTAAAAATGTATTTCTGTTTATATTATTGTGAAAGTT
The DNA here is from genome assembly GCA_004363435.1 of Platanista minor. NCBI lineage: Eukaryota > Metazoa > Chordata > Mammalia > Artiodactyla > Platanistidae > Platanista > Platanista minor. The sequence goes on along the minus strand of RJWK010003827.1, from coordinate 1,015 downwards.
GTGTTGCCATAGCCACAAGATACTTATTTGGATCAGTTGTCCTTAGTTGACAGGGAGGTTGCAATTTGGCAAGAATCAATAGTTTTGCCAGTTAACTGACTTAATTTCTAAATGAGTCAGTGTTAAAGTTAGTTTTTCAATAATGAACTCCTAGCTTGGCTTCATGTTTATTTTCTAGTTAAATGTAATGCATGGCTGAAAAATGCTTCTCCACAAATGAAGAATTTTTACGTTATTCTGCTTTCAACCTAAGGAAAAAACAAAATTCTAAAAGAAGTACTTTTTAATCGCTGTATTTTCCAAATTCTCAAGAAATCCACTCCATAGGATATTTACCTCAAACAATTACAGATTTCTTAGAAATAAAGACAGTTAAAGGATTAATAATTGATGAAGACAGGCACAAATTCCCAAATTGTAAATTCAGAATTACGTTTTCTCCAGATGACTTATTCTGGGTTTACTCACTGAAAACATAAGTTTGTTGATCAAAATTCAAGTTCATTGGGCATCTGTTTTTGCTTTACTTGCTAAAATGTCATGATTCTTGCTATTAAAACAATATGTAAATTTTAAGCAGTAAAATATTATCCCATGGTCACAAACAAGTTTATGAGAAGATTTTTTTTTAATTTTTATTTATTTTTTGGCTTTGTTGGGTCTTCATTGCTGTGTGTGGGCTTTCTCTAGTTGCAGCGAGCAGGGGCTAGTCTTTGTTGTGGTGCTTGGGCTTCTCATTGCAGTGGCTCTTCTTGTTGCGGAGCACAGGCTCTAGGTGGGCGGGCTTCAGTAGTTGTGGCACGTGGGGTCAGTACTTGTGGCTGGCAGGTTCTAGAGCGCAGGCTCAGTAGTTGTGGCACACAGGCTTAGTTGCTCCGCAGCATGTGGGATCTTCCCGGACCAGGGATCGAACCCCTGTCCCCTGCATTGGCAGGCGGATTCTTAACCACTGTGCCACCAGCGAAGTCCCTATGAGGAAATATTTAATCAGGCATTTATCACCCACCCACCCACC